>JAKELK010000160.1:0-146384 GCA_021525775.1 Lactarius deliciosus
CCATCCTCGTACACGCTCCCTCTGAAGACAAACTTGTTGGACCCGAGAACCTTGACTTTCCTCTGGCCATATTGCTGGGGGCCGAGTTCTGTAGCAGTCCATAGATGTGGGGCTGGCCACCCATCTCTCTTCCGCTTGCCACCCGATTGAGAGATTCAGGGCACGAATGCCACAATGACGTCCCACTGGTTTGACTCGGAGACGTTCGATTTGTAGACATATCCAACATCGTCGCGATATTGTCCAGCTATACAGTGCACCCATTGTCCGACCCTCTATCCGAGTGGACAAATGGGGTCGGGAGGAGAGTATTCCAACGTACTCCGTTGGCGGAATGAACACGGTGCTTGTCACGGACAGTAACCAAGCCATTCACTGCATGACGAGCTTCTGTGACGTCGGATGCCTCAATGAACACATATCCTGGTATAGAGGACAGAGCAAAGGCCGATGTGATGGCTGGTGGGTGGATTTCACGAGCACAAGACCACCAACAGCAAATTTGGAATACAACATCAGCTTCTTGTCCAAGCTGTCCATCAGGTGTTAGTATCTGCTTGCACATAATACAGAATACGAACCCTTCACCCTGATGGACCATATACTAGGATCGGTCGAGCGCGGCACTCAAAACGGCAGGGGGATGTCATCAATTGTCTTGTATGAGGACCGCGTATTGTGCCCAGCTCTTGCTACGATTCTCACTGCTTCATCTTCGAGGTCCTGTGCTTCTATGTTGGCACTAGCACGTGAGATGGTTTCCGTCTCGCCGTCCAGAACCTCATCCTCATCGTCCAAGAGCTCACCTAAAAGATACACATAGACCACGATGAACGACAGGTGTGTGGCTTACTGGGATCGTCCTCTTCATCCTCGCGCGCGACGATTGCTTCGATATCAAGGAAGTGGTGTACCTGTAGGTTAACAGATTAATAATATTTTTCCGAGACTCATGTCAACAGACTTCGGACTCACAGAGAATTCAGACATTTTTCAACGTGCAGCACTGGAGGTGTACTACAGGTGACGTACTTGAACAAAGATGGGTGAGCGGGATGAGTGAGCGGAGCGGAGTGCTACAGTTTGCATCACTTCCTTTTTAGGTAGCACCCGACGGCTTGGCGATTTGCGCAAGTCGATTTGCCTGTGTGCATTGTTTTATAAAATTATAGTGTCCACGTGCTTTGGTCATCCACTGTAATCATAATATGTTGTTAAGTCTACCCAAAAGTTCGAACTACAAGTCACTATTCATCGAATGGCTCAGCTGGCAGCCTGGCACACACGTTCGGGTATTACATACATATGATATACTCTAACGGCCGTGCATCTGGAATGAAAGAAGGTATGAGAAGACGAGATCATGTTGGACGGGAGTATGTGTAACCTTCAAGTCACCTGAGCTGGCGTTAAGACGCGCCGGGCCTCTATCCTCCCCACCCATCCTTTAAAATTGCTGTCCTGTTTGTCAACAGGAACGTGCAAGCGTGCAGTCTTGGGGCCAGTTTGGTGCTCGCTGAGAGCCGTGAGGTCGCTCCGCACGCCATTGAACGCATGAATACCTAAGGACAACAAGTCCCTTGCCTCTCTCCAGAGATTATTGATGCAGTGCAAATCGGCGCCTCGACCTTCTAAGATGCGTAGCGCACCGCAGTATCCACCGAAAAAGGTCAACTTCTTGGAGATTATTTCTTCCTTCTCCCGCTTTACAGCTGCGCCTTCAACAGCCAACAGACCCGATATCTCCAGGGAGATAGATTCCAGGAAGCAGAGGTCATGATATACAGACTCACCATGCATGACAAGGCGACGTGCATGGGCGGTTGTGGCATCCCCAACAACAGCGAGTGCCTCCAAGATGGCCTGTTTGGAATGGTGGGCCCAATTGAATGCTATCAACCTTGATAGCAAGCCTGGATGCAAGTCAGCTCGCAACTTGGCAAACATAGCGTCATGTTCAAGCAACATCCTAAAACAGTCACCATCAAGAGGCGGGTTTTTCGAGCTGTATGCACTTACTCGTCAATCACAGTCTTGACAAGGGCAACGTGAGATCTGGAGGAAAGTTCTGACGCCCAGGCACGTTGAATAAAGTCCTTGAGCTTATCTGACAGCTCATGACGTTGACTGAGGTCACTTGCTCGTACAAGCGACAGCACAACGGAGGTAGTGTTGGTGGCTTTGCGGATCGCAAAGTCAACTGCAGGGCCGTGTATGTCCTCGTTGATGAGAAACGGATGCCATGCCAAAGAACAATCCACATTAGGGTCTCGTGGAGATAGCAGTCCATCACTAATTCCCGCGCAGAATAGGTTCTTGAAGGGTAAAGGGAGGGCACACACAGCTAACGTGATTGAGTGTGTGTTTCGAGCCACGGTGTGCACCTGCGACGCCAGGTGTGACATAACCCCTGACATGCCAGATAGAATGAACTGTAATAAAATGGTGAATGTGAAGACACAATGGAGGAGGCGAGCGACGGCCTTCCCAAGTCCCCTTGGAGTAGCCAAGGGAAAGCGACCGAGATGGTAGATAACATTGACAATCTCTCGTGATAGGGAGAGATACGCGCAGATTCGGGATAGGAAGGGTAAGAGTGGGAGCGTTGTCGTGGCTTTGTGGAGATCGATGATAATGCCATTCTGGGATTCCAAGAGTGAGCGAGAGGAGGGGTGCGTACGCATGCTTCGCTGATCCGACATTTGGAGGTGAGATTATGGGGATATGACCACGCAATGACTCTCACTTCTTGAGCTTTTCATCTTATAATTAGTGTTGGGGAAGTTTGGTCTCAGACCGACCCAAACTGGGTTTGAACCAAACCCAAACTGATTTAAATGGTTCAGGTTTGGGAAATTCCCATGGGAACCGAGTGGTTTGGTCTCCGGTGTGGTGAACTACTCACTCGGAGTAGTTGATTGGTACACCCGGTTATCTCTGACGGAGACGCGAGGGACGACGAAGACGGAATGGAGGGTGTCGAGGGAAAACTTGGCTTTATACTCGAAGATAACAGTGAGGTTACCCACAACGTCCACAGATGCGTTATGAGCACTTATCCAGTCTACTAACTGGAGGAGGTTATCCAAGAGGAATCAAGTGACAAGTGAATTGTCAAGTGGATTTACAAGGGAAAGACAAGTGGACAGTCTGAGGAACTATCCGAACTATGGCTAGGCTTATATACATGAGGGCATGGTCTGTGCGTACTTTAGGGCAGGCCTACTGCTTCCCTACGGGTGCTGCGCAATGGAACATTCTGGAAGGCTCTAAATATATCAGCCAATGGGAATAATCATAGACATGGTACGACTGCTCCGCAGTCGATTGCGCGATCTTGTGCCACAATGACGTGATTGGTCCGCAGTCCAATCAGAATAATCACAAGGAATGGCATGACTGCTCCGCAGTCCAATAGGATAAATCCAAAGAGTGGTACGACTTTCTGTCGTCTGGTGGCTTGGTAATGGCTTTGTCATGGCTTGGTAATGGATGACTAATCACGTGACAGATCACGTGACCTTCGGAGTACGAAATTGGAACTCCGATCCCGGATTTCCCCATTAGGAAGTTGATTACATAAAACCGGGCCATCGCGGACCGGTCCTTGACGCGTGAGTCACGACCAAAGTTCTTAGGTTCGTGACAATATCCCCCATTTACGGTTGCTACGCCGATTAGCAACGCTAGGGACGATGCGCCTTCGTGGAATTCGAGGATCTTGGATGGCCTTTCTTCTAGGCCCGTGGACTGTGGTTACTTGGTTTTCATGGTTACTTGGCATAATTGCAGAAGACGCGGAGACTTGTTTCTCTGTCTTGTGTGCCGTGGACAAGGGTTACTTTGGCATGGATGCAGAAGATGCAGAGACTTGTTCTGTCTTGTGCCGTGGACTTGGTTGTCTTGACATAATTGTAGAAGACGCGGAGATTCTTTGTTACTCCGTCTTGTCTACCATGGACATGGGCTTGGTTTACTTGACTCTCTACGCGGTTACGATGCGTAGTGTGGATACATGGGTGTTTTCTTGATTTTTCTTGACATGGTTAACTTGGCTTGCAGAAGACGCGAATGACTTGTATCCATCTTGACTGCCATAGGCTTGGACAGGGGTGACTTGACATAATTGCAGTAGATGCAGAGACTTGTTCTCTGTCTTGTGCCGTGGACATGGGTTTTCATGGCGTGGATGCAGAAGATGTGGAGACTTCGTTTCTCCATCTTGTGTGTCGTGGACAAGGATAACTTGGCATGGTTGTCTTTGACTTGCAGAGGATGCAGATTTTCGTTTCTGTCCTGGCTGCCGTGGATTGGTGACTTGGACATAGTGTTAACTTGGCTTTGCAGAAGATGCGGAAGTTCATTTCCGTCTTGACTGCCATAGACGTGGCATAATTGCAGGTGATGCAGAGTTTCTTCATTACTCTGTCTTGTCTGCCGTGGACTTGGACATGGTTTGACTTGGTTTTCTTGGCTTGCAGAAGATGCGGATGTTCATATCCGTCTTGACTGCCATTGGATTCTTGACATAACTTGGCATGGGTTACTTGATATGTGGCAACTGCGTCCACGTATTTCTTGGTTTGTTGACATGGGTTTGACTTGGGTATTTCCATCCTCTAAGTATCCATCCTCTAGTTGAGGGAACGTGGGCCAATTAGAAGGATTTCTTGGGCGTAGGTGACATAGGTGGTTCCATCTTCTAGGTTCTTCGTAGAAGGATTTCTAGGACTTGAGTGACTTCACATGGGTGTTTCCATCTTCTAGGTTCTTCATAGAAGGATTTCTGGGGCATAAATGACTTTGCATGGGTGTTTCCATCTTCTAGGTTCGTCATAGAAGGATTTCTTGGGCATGAGTGACTTTGCATGGGTGTTTCCATCTTCTAGGTTCGTCATAGAAGGATTTCTTGGGCATGAGTGACTTCGCATGTCGTTCTTGGGTGCTTGTGATTCGATGTCGTCGATTATTACCGTGGACTGTGCTGCACGGATCATGGAAAACTTGGTGTCTTGGAGGAATTTTCGTAATCCTGGAGCGCACGAAATGAAATTTGTACTTGGTCCTTTCATGGTTTCGTGGTTTCGTGTGCTTATCCCCTCTTCAGCCCTGGACGCCGGACAGGCTCAAGGTACTCGAAAAATTTTCCAGGGATTCATGGACGTGGGAGTTACTTGGTTTCTCGTGGTTTCATGGATGACATGGATGACATGGAGTTAACTGGATTGTTGGTTCGCCTGCTCTCTTGTTGGAGTCTTACGGATGTCTTGACTTGGGTGACTTGGTTCCTTTGCCCACTTGCTGGGGTCTTACAGAAGACTTGACTACTTGAATGTCCTACCCGCTTCCTGGGGTGACAACTTGGTTACTTGGTGTACTTGGTTTGCCTGCCCGCTTGCTGGGGTCTTACGGATGACTTGGTTACTTGAATGTCCTACCCGCTTGCTGGGGTCTTCTGGACAACGTGGTGTGGAGTACTTTGAACACCTTGATCAGGGGTGTCGGTAGTCCCATGGTGTGGCCCTTGGTTGTATTCTCTTGCCCTCTTGTTGGGGTCTTACAGACGCGTGACTTGGTTTACTTGAACGTCCTCCTCTTCTGAGGCGTATATGGCCCAATACTTGGCCCTTGGTGTTACGAACTTGGCGTATTTCCTATCTTTCCTCTGATATGTTGTCTCGTGTTCACGTGTACCTTTACCTATGACCCGCTTCTTTTTCTTCTTCGGCTTCTATCTCGCACCCACCGCCTGACCATTACGATGGCCGATTTTACGACTTTTAGGGTCCGCAGACGCCATCTGACCTCCGCGTGTCCCCGCGGGATTCACTTGTTCCACTTACAGATTTCCCTTTCATATTACCCAGTTAGCTCGCTAGGGCCCGTACCCTAGGATCGCGCCATGTGTTTGTAGCATACAAACACCCTGTACTAGTATATAAGTCACGCCCTACCTAGCTTGTACGGTAGACTTGACTTCTTGTGTAATACCACATCGTCTTTGCCTCACGAATCCTATTTGACTCGCCCTTGCGCTTGAGTCTTCACCCTTGCTCGCCCTTGCGCTTGAGCCCTGTTTCCTGCTATTACTCTAGCGTCCCAGGGAGGCCTAGCAGTACTTGTTCATCACCGAACTGAGTCCTAACCGACTCACGCCTTTCCGATCCCGATTGACTTACGAAGTACACGTCGTACTTAACGCCCCTGTGGTGGCGTTACACTTGGTATTTTGTCCTCATGCCCTCTTCCTGGGGTCTTACAGGTGTCTTGACTTGTGGTTACTTGGATGCTCGACTTCGTCAGCATGTATGGCCCAATACTTGGCCCTTGGTGTTTGTCCTCATGCCCTCTTCCTGGGGTCTTACAGGTGCATGACTTGGTGACTTGGATGGCCCAATACTTGGCCCTTGGTAGTTGTCCTCATGCCCTCTTCCTGGGGTCTTACAGGTGTCTTGACTCGTGGTTGCTTGGATGGCCCAATACTTGGCCCTTGAATGTGTTCTCATGCCCGCTTGCTGGGGTCTTATAGATGCTTGGTTTCTTGGACGCCCTCAACTGCGGAGGCGTATGTGGCCCGATTCTCGGCCCTTGGTTTCGCATGCCTTCTTCTTGAGGTCTTACAGATGTCTTGACTCGTGGATGACTTGAATGCCCGACTTCATTGGCATATGTGACCCGATACTCGGTCCTTGGTTACTTGATACTCATGCCTTCTTGCTGAGGTCTTACAGATGACTTGACTCTTGGAACGTCCTCATCTTCGGAGACGTGTATGGCCTGGTTCTTGGCCCTTGGATACTTGGTGCTCATGCCTTCTTGCTGAGGTCTTACAGATGTCTTGACTCTTGGAACGTCCTCGTCTTTGGAGACGTGTAGGGCTTGGTCCTCAGCCCTCTTGACAATATCCCCTCTTTACGATTGCTACGCCGGTTAGCAATTCTAGGGGTTCGTGGCATGGTTGCTTAGTTGCTCGGGGTTGCTCGTGGATTACTTGGATACTCGTGGATGCGCGGTACTTGGTGGCTCGTGGTTACATGGGTGCTCGTGGATGCACAGTACTTGGTGGCTCATGGATGCTCGTGGATGTCTTCATAGACTTCATGGATACTCGTGGTGACGCGCGGTTACTTGGTGTCTCTTGGTTGTCGTGGAATACATGGATGCTTCATGGATACTTGGCGACGCGCGTGTACTTGGTGTTCTTGTGGTTACTCGTGGATGTTCATTACTTGACTAGGGTTTCTTGGTTTCTCGTGGATACATGGATGATGCTTGGCTCCCCTGGGTACTTGGACTTGGATTGGGTTTGTTCATGGATAAGTCGCCCTTCCTTCGTACGTCGCGTGATACGAAGTCTTGATACTTGATAACTTGGTACTTCCCTAGCTGGAAGTATAACTTGGATGTCTTTAAGGAACGTGGATCGATTACTCCAAACTTCCACTGGGTTTGAGTAAGAGGTGTCATGGAAATACTTGATGGGTTTTCAACGATAGTGGAGAGTGGTTACTTGCTCTTGTTCAAACAAATGGAATGACTTCAAACCCCATATATATTTGTACTACAAAACCAAACTAACTACAACTAAGCAAATAGTTATAGTTCTCGTTGGTCTAGTACACATGGAGGGGGTCAGTCACGGGTCGAGACATGGGTACATGGGCAAGGAATGTGGGGCCGATCTTGGCTTCTTGTCTCCCAGGTGGTACCCCTTGGTCTTCCGTCTAGGAAGTCTTGGAACTTGAGGGGTCTTGGAGGGGCAGCAACGGCCCGGACATAGGGGACTTGGGTACATGGACTGGGGCAGGGTGTACCGGTCCTGGAGACGGGGGACGGGAGAAGACGTCGAGTGTGGCGAACTTGGTACTTGATCTGCTCTCATACGTGAGAGGGGTGGAACTGTGGGACAGGGGGCGACTCTGGACGATGTTTTCTCCAAAGAAAACAACCCTCTCTCTATACGGGAGAGAGGTGGGACAGGGAGGGGGCATGATGGTGGACGATGGGCGACTTGGGACAGGGGATGCTGGCGCTGTAGGAGCAGCCAAGCCGTGGAGTACGCTGTTGATAGCGTCTTGGAGAGCACCTAGCTCATCAGTGGTCAGGGGGGTGTCGAGTACGCTTTGAAGAGCGTCATGGAGAGCGTCTAGCTCATCAGGGGACAAGGGAGCATTCAGCTCCTCTGGGGACATGGGGGTCAGGGGGCGTGGGACTGGGGAAATACTCGTCCCTTCCGGCGAGAGGGCACGAGTGACATGGGACGTGGGGGAGGGACAATGGAAGATTTGACAAGGAGGGGGGCCCCGATACTGAGGCTCCCAGTCTGTGGAATACGAACTTGAATCGCCGTCCCAGTGCCCGAACTCCGAACTATCGAAGTATTCTGACACTGTCAAGGAGCGTCCTGGTCAGGTACAATGAGACTGTCCAAGTGTGGTGAACTACTCACTCGGAGTAGTTGATTGGTACACCCGGTTATCTCTGATGGAGACACGAGGGACGACGAAGACGGAATGGAGGGTGTCGAGGGAAAACTTGGCTTTATACTCGAAGATAACAGTGAGGTTACCCACAACGTCCACAGATGCATTATGAGCACTTATCCAGTCTACTAACTGGAGGAGGTTATCCAAGAGGAATCAAGTGACAAGTGAATTGTCAAGTGGATTTACAAGGGAAAGACAAGTGGACAGTCTGAGGAACTATCCGAACTATGGCTAGGCTTATATACATGAGGGCATGGTCTGTGCGTACTTTAGGGCAGGCCTACTGCTTCCCTACGGGTGCTGCGCAATGGAACATTCTGGAAGGCTCTAAATATATCAGCCAATGGGAATAATCATAGACATGGTACGACTGCTCCGCAGTCGATTGCGCGATCTTGCGCCACAATGACGTGATTGGTCCACAGTCCAATCAGAATAATCACAAGGAATGGCATGACTGCTCCGCAGTCCAATAGGATAAATCCAAAGAGTGGTACGACTTTCTGTCGTCTGGTGGCTTGGTAATGGCTTTGTCATGGCTTGGTAATGGATGACTAATCACGTGACAGATCACGTGACCTTCGGAGTACGAAATTGGAACTCCGATCCCGGATTTCCCCATTAGGAAGTTGATTACATAAAACCGGGCCATCGCGGACCGGTCCTTGACGCGTGAGTCACAACCAAAGTTCTTAGGTTCGTGACATCCGGTTCCTTGATTAGTGTCACGGCGCAGCCGGGACGCGACCCCAAAGACGACAAGTACGACCCGCAACGCGAGAACGAAGTGCGCGCGGCGATGGCAGTGCTCGAACGCCTGCTCGGAGCGTGGGAATACGAGATGGATCACGTGCAGACAGCACGCGCGGTGAGCGCATACACCCCTCACCCGTCCACGCGCTACCAGGAACCCTGGGAATAGGGACCCCTTATCGGCCGTCATGTGATCCCGGCATGTGACCTGCCTTGGAAGATCGAAGAAGGATCCGGAAGAGCCCAGATGAGCTTGTGCCTGGGTTAGCTTGTGATTGTGAGTCCGGATGTGATCCGGCTGTGGACTTGGATGTGGGGCACCTCTAGGCCCTTATCTCTTATCTCTTATCTCTGACTCATGCCATGAGGGCCTTACGCCATTGGCTTCTCGTATTAGGGTTTCGGATTCGGGCTGAGCTTGAAAGCTCCCCCTTGTAGTATAAGTAGAGGGCTTTGGACGCGTTATAGTCCTTAGCTTTGATATCTTGTGTAAATACCTTCCCCTTTGCCGGAGTTGGTTCTTAGGGCACAGAGTGTATAACAGCTTGATTCCTCACTGTCTCATCCCTTCCTTTGTCATCTTTGCTAGTTGGCTGGAGTTATCGCCACTACGCGTTCCGCTATAAGTCGTGCTTTATCCCCACCGACTTCTATTATTCAACGGTTGACTTGGGTCCTTGGACGGCGAATCCCCTTGGACGAAGTGAACAGGCGACGAGGTCACATGACCTGGCAGACGTCCGGAAGGAACGTAACAATTAGGCAAATGTCCCAAACTGTTTCAAACTCAGTTTGAACCGAAACTCCACTAGGTCGGTTGCTGAATTTTTTTTCAAACTCCACTTGAACTTTCCAACGCTCGCATTTCTTTTTCCTGAGCCTGCCTTCACACTGTATGTCTGCTTCCGCTAGTGACCATCTGTGGTACCATGATGCCGATGACAATCATCCGATTGATGCAACTAAGCCGTCAATCACTCCCGCCCCATCTTCGCCTTCGCCATCAACTGGGGCTCCTTCTGCACGTGTTCGGGTACTCCGTGGTCAGCCTAAGCTGATGATTGACCCTACGGCCAAACCTTCCAAGAAACCCAAGGCTCGCTCAGTCGCTAAGAAGCATTCTCACTTAGATATTGAGGATGCCATCCACTCGGACTCGAAGAGAACCAAGAAGGCTTCTGAAGCTTCAGAGCCGGATCCTGGAGACTCCGAAAACGAAGATGAAGACTTGAGCTCGGAATTTGAAGACCTCGAGGGGATGTCCAGTATGGACAAATCAGTACGTTTGTTTTATTCCGCAGACTAATTACACTAACACTTTACTACAGAACCGAAAACAGGGTCACCGCATTCGGGCCGTAGATAAACGTCGCGCGGATCTTAACCTCGTTTACGAAAAGGGGAAGTGCTTTAAGGGCGGAGTATGGCTGAAGGGTTGGTGGTGTGCTGTCTGCAAGTACGTACTTTACTTTTTCGGTCTTTACACATGTATCTTACTGTTGTGTATAGGAAGAACAAGAATCTGGCTCACAGTGTTGGGTTCTACCGGAAGTCATGTACAACATCAACTCTCCGCGCGCACATCAGCCGAGAGGGAGGGGCCCACTATCAGCACTACCGTCAGATGTGTGAGAAGTACAACGTTCTGGCTGTCTTGAAGAGCCCTACTATCAAACGGGGTGACTCCGGTAGTAACGTGCAGAGCGAGATTAGCTCATTTTTACACACCCCTCCTCCGATACCGACTTGGAGTCGAGAAGGACTACTCTCCCATGTTTGCGAGTGGATTGTTCTTGACGATCAGGTACGTGGTTTCTTTTAACTGTCGTTATATTGCTGTTTACATTCGAAGCAGTCACTCTCCGTCATCGAGAAGGAATCCTTCAAGGCACTTCTGAGGTACCTACACCCCACCATGGTCCCACGCGATATCCCCAGTCGTACTACTGTGACTGATGAAATCTACACCAAATCCCTTCATGTCAAGGGCCTTCTTGCCGAGAAGTTCAAGGCCCTCGATAGTGCAGTCTCGTTCACGTTTGATGCTGGCACCTCACGCGCCTCCGATCCCTACCTCACACTCATGGCACATTGGATTGACGACGATTGGAAACTCAATGACACAGTCCTCGCGTTCCGCGAAATCGTTGGCAACCACTCTGGTGCCAACACTGGTGCTCTCATCGTCGAGATTCTCAACGAGTATCGTTTAGTTGTTCCCGCCAAACTCGGTTGGGGTACAGCGGATGGTTCAACAGTTTGCAACAAGGCCATGCGTGTTGTAGGAATGCAGGTTGATCCCACCGGCCAGCAGTGGAACGCCAAGGAGTGGCGTGGGAGTTGCATGGAGCACGCTATCAATTGCGCGTCGCGTGCCTTTATCACCAAACTCGGTCCAATATCAATGGCAGCTACCAAAGTAACACTCTCCGCGGCCGACAATGACACAGATGACATAGATGAGGAGCTCACTGCAGCTATCGATGAGGTGGATGATCTCATCGAAGCTGAGGAGTTTGACCCTGCTGACCTCATTGGCAAGGTTTTGGCATTCATCAACCAAGTCCGTTCTTCACCACAGGCTCGTGCGTACTTCGTCAAGCTCTGTAAAGACGATGGCCTTCCAGAACTCCAGCTCTGTAACGCCACCACAGGGGCGTTGAGTACGACGTGTACTTCGTAAGTCAACGGGATCGGAAAGGCGCGAGTCGGTTAAGACTCAGTTCGGTGGTGAACAAGTACCACTAGGCCTCCCAGGGACACTAGGGTAATAGCGGAATGTGGGGCTCAAGCGTAAAGGCGAGTGAAGAACGGGGACTCAAGCGCAAGGGCGAGTCAAGCAGAGATCGTGAGGCAAAGACGATGTGGTATTACACAAGAAGTCAAGTCTACCGTACAAGCTAGGTAGGGCGTGACTTATATACTAGTACAGGGTGTTTGTATGCTACAAACACATGGCGCGATCCTAGGGTACGGGCCCTAGCAAGCTAATCGAGTAATGTGAAAGGGAAGTCTGGAAATAGAACAAGCGAATCCCGCGGAGGCACACGGAAGTCAGATGGCGTCTGCGGACTCTAAAAGTCGTAAAATCGGCCATCGTAATGGTCAGGCGGTGGGTGCGAGATAGAAGCCGAAGAAGGGAAAGAAGTGGGTCATAGGTAAAAGTACATGCGAACATGAGGCAACACATCAGAAGAAAGATAAGAAGCAGTCCGAGTTCGTAACATTACCCCCCCGTCAGACTTGAAGTCGCCACGACTTCAACTAGTCACTGGTGTAGTAGCAGTCCTCCTCTGGTGCGACGTTGGTAGGTGCAGGGGACGGGGTACGGGGACAAGTGTGACGACGTAGGAACATGTAACGCCCGGACTCACCACACTCCCTACAGCGCTCGTACAACGGACACTTGATCTCGTCGTGCCTCGCGTCGTACCTCAGGCACTTGCCACACCACCTTGGGCGGTTGTCAGGGTCGACATATGCGGGGGACATGGGGGAGAGCCTGCGAATGAGGCAGGCATTGGACCTGTGGACGCGACTACCGCACCATCTGCATGGCTCGCGCTCACGTCGATCCGGGCACTGGGCCACAAGATGCTCCGTGGATTTACACTGAAAGCACTTGCACTGCCATTGACGTCCTTCTCCTTGAAGGCGCGGCATCTCGCATGGTCCTCCAGCACGAGGGGATAGAGGAGTAGGTTCCGGCGACACTCGAGGGCGCGTCGGTTTTGCGTGGAGGTTGGCATACTTGTCGGTGATGAGGGGAATAACGCGTGAGTACTGGAGGCGTTTCCGCACGCTTGACATGTCCATGTCGAGGTGGAACTCGTCCCGAGTGAGCTCCACCTCCAATCGTCTGACATCCGCACGACGCGTGACAATCGCGTCTCGACGCGTCAGACATTCTCACAGTCGAGAAATGTCTGCGTGGACCCGTGGGGCCCTCAGTTCCGCAAGGACCTCATCCAGGACCATTGCGCGGGGGTTGTGGGGGTGGAACATGTTGATCTGGTTGTCTGTGACGTGTTGGGGTAACTGTTCCCCGTGAACTGCGACCAGGTAGACCTGCGAGACGTAACAAGGCTCTCCCTTGCCCATCGTGCCGATAACCTCCTGGTAATTCCACCGATAGTAAATATACTTGGCGGTGGTCTGCGGATAGCCCGGGTTACCGATCAACAGGGGAAAGAAGAAGGGGGAGGCGGGGTCATTGGCGAAGAAGGGGAGACCTGGGTCAGTGGCGTCCTCCTCTTCTTCTGCCTCGTCGTCAAGCAGGGCGAGTCTGGGGTCTGGGTCGACTTGGCGTGTCTGGGGTCGGGGCGTGAAGATGTGGTCCATTCCTGCTGGGAATGGAGGGAAGGGGACGGAGGCGGCTGGGACTGCTGGGACTTCAAGAGGGGGAGGCGGTGTGAGGGAATACGGGGCTGGGACATCGTGTACCTCGACGGGTGTGTCGACTTTCGGTGGTGGTAGGGAGAGGGTAGGCTCAGGCGACGCGGATGGGGATAGGGGAGTGAGTGGCTCTTCCAGCTTCGAGAGAGCCTCCGAGGCTAAGGCAAGAACAGGAACTGGGGGCGATTCAGGAACTACCGAGTGTGGCGTACGACCACCTCCTATTTCAGGTGGGACACCAAGGTCCTGTGATGGGACAGTTAGATTCTCGAGGATGACCTCGACGGGGCGGCGAGCAGGGATGGTAGAGACGATAGGAGTGGAAGACATGTGGGAGTTGGGAAGGGGAAGGTGAGGAAAAGTGGGCGTCGATGGGGCGTGAGTTATATCTTTCGTCCAGCCCCTTCGGCGGTAGGATTTAGGTGATAGAAGTCGGCAATAAGTTCGGAGGCGTGTTTTACGTTCTCAAGCGGTTCCCATGAACTGTCGCTTATGGGAAACCCCTTCCATTGGATCAGGAACTGAAGCTTGCGCCCTCTGCCGTGCAGTCGCGACTGTAGGATGCGCTCCACTTCAAATTCCTCTTCTCCGTCGATAAGGTCAGGTGGGGGTTGCGTGAAGTTTGCACCGTTTAACTCCGTCTCCTTATATGGGGTTAGGAGGTTAGCGTGGAACATGGGGTGGATCTTCCATGTGGCGGGGAGTTCCAACTCGTAAGAGACGTCCGATAAGACCTTCTTGATGCGGAAGGGCCCGTGACGTTTTGGGCTGAGTTTGGCAGTCGGGTAGAAGGTGCGTAAGTTCGTACCTTCTAGCCAGACCTGGGCTCCTTCCTGATATGGAACGAAGCGCGTCTTTCCTCGCTTCATCATAAGTTCTTGCGCGTGTTTGATACAGTCTTGCGCATGTTGTCGTCTGATGACCATCTCTTCTAGCCGTTGTTCAACTGTTGGGGATGTCGTAGGCTTTGGCGTCCACATGGTGCGTGGTTCCCAACCCATGATAAGAGAGAAGGGGGATTCTTTTGTAGTTGCGTTTGGCCAGGCGTTGTGCGCGAATTGCGCAACTGGCAGCGCCTCGGCCCAATTGTCCTGTTGTACGTTGCTCCAGTGTCGTAAGTACTGTTCCAGCCACTGGTTTGTGCGTTCTGATTGTCCGTCTGTCTGTGGATGGTAGGCAGAAGAGATGTTTTGACGGATGCCGAGGACTTTACAGAGGTTTTTCATGAAGGCGGAAGTAAATCGGGGATCCCGGTCCGTGATAATCTTCCGAGGGATGCCGTAGTGCGGGTACACGTGGCGCAGGTAGAGTCGCGCTACCCCCTCAGCGGTTATCGACTCGTGACAGGGGATAAAGATGGCTGCTTTCGAGCAGTCGTGGTCTGTGATGGTCAGGATGGAGTCATACCCGTCAGACACTGGGAGTTTCGTGATAAAGTCCATGGCTACAACTTCGAATGGTTCGGCGTCTGGATCTGTGGTGATGGGGAAGAGGTGTGGTTTTTGTCGGTGCGTGTTGATTTTGTTGGCTTGACACGTCGCGCAACCTTTAACGTAGTCTTCCACATCCTTGCGCATGTTGGGCCACCAGTAGTCGCGACGGAGAAGTTCGAAAGTGTTTGCGATTCCGGGGTGTCCCATAGCGGGAGTATCGTGGAAAAAGGTGATTACCCCCCGTTTAAGATCGTTGTCGCCCACGACAACCAAGGCATCGCCTTTCCACCACAGCCCCCCTACCTTCTTCAGGTTATGAGGCTCTATCCATCGCAGCACGTCCTTCTCATCAAGGTTCTGCGAGATTTGGGTCCAAATGTCCATGTCGTGCATCGACATTTCCGTAGCACGGATAAATCGTTCGGCGGGGAGGACGGTTACATTGTTGTTGTCCTCCTCGTTGACTATGTAATCCGCTCGCCTTGACAGGGCGTCTGCGCGACCGTTCTTTGCTCCAGAGACGTGCTTCAATACGAAGTCGTACTCCGACAGCTCTAAGAACTCACGTGCCACTCGGCGACTAATTTTTCGTGGCTCCTTCCAGTACTGAAGGTTGGCGTGGTCAGTGTGGATGATAATCTTGTGTGGGGAGCCGACGAGGTATGTTCGCCACGCCCTCAGTGCTTTCACGACCGCTAGTAGTTCTCGGTCATAAATATCGTAGTTGCGCTCTGCCGAGCTGAGTGACTCGGAATGGAATGCGACAGGGTGCAGTTTCTGATCTGGGCCTAGTTGATTCAGTACGGCTCCAATTGCTACGTTCGAGGCATCTACTTCCAGCTCAAATGGTTTTAAGAGGTCGGGGAACAATAACGTGGGTTCACGCCCAATACATCGCTTGATGCTTGTGAACGCGTCTTGCTCGTCCTGCCCCCAGCGCCATGGTGTGTCTTTTCGTGTGAGGTTGTGGAGTGGTCGCGCGAGTGAGGAAAATCCTCGGATGAACCAGCGATAGAAGTTACAAAATCCGAGAAATGCGTGTACTTCTCGAAGGGTTTTTGGGGCTTGCCATTCCTGGATGCCCCGTACTTTAACGGGGTCCATACGCAGGTTCCCGTGGCCTATGATCAGCCCTAAATACTCCACTTCGAGGACCTCGAATTCGCACTTCTCTGGTTTAATGTACAGATCGTGCTCCTCACATAAGCGGAGAACTTCATGGAGTACGGCACGGTGGTGGGGGTAGTCGATGGCAGTCGCGATTAGGATGTCGTCCATATAGATGATTACTTCGTTGGTGAGGACGAGGGGTCGAAAGATGGTGTCCATCATTTCCTGGAATGTCGAGGGGGAATTCGTGAGGCCAAAGTACATAACTAAGGGTTCGTAGAGTCCCTGGTTAGTTTTAAACGCGGCCTTCCACTCATCCCCCTCGTTGATTCGTACATTGTTGTAACCCCACTTGATGTCAAGCTTCGAGTATAGGCGCGCTCCGCGTATTCGATCTACTAGCTCGGGGATGAGGGGAAGAGGATAATGGTTTCGAACGGTGATTTCATTCAGCCGTCGATAATCTTGTATGGGGCGCAGTCTGCCATCCTTTTTCTTGATAAAGAAGAACGGCGACGCATAGGGTGACTTTGACGGACGTATATACCCCTTATCTAGCTGTTCCGTGAGGAATGTGGTGAGCGCCTCTTGTTCGTTCTGCGCGAGGGGGTAGACTTTACAATCGAGTGCGGCGGGGGGCGTTAGGTAATAGGTCGATAGCGTGATCCCAAATACGCGACGGAGGAAAGCGGTGGGACGCTTCTTCGTCGAATATTTTACGGTGTCGATGATACTCTTCTGGGACCATTTCTTCGAACGTTCGTTGTTCTTTCTTCGCCGCTTCTCGTTGTGCTAGTTCCGACGCAGTCGTCGTTTTTCGTAAAAATGCGATCTGGGGCTCGCGCTCATCGTCCATGAGCTGCTCCCACGCTTCCTCGTCAAGTTCATACGTCTCCAACACCCGGATGGATGCTTCCATGGGCGTGGCTTCGTCTGACAAGTGAAGGCTCGAGACCACAACCGGTTGAAACTCCTCGTTCAACGTCGCATCTCCCCACTTGATCTGCAGCTCAAAGGCCGTGAACCAAGGGTATCCTAGGATGACTTCGTCCCTTCCCAGGTTCGTGACTAGGAAGCGAAGCGTCCTTTCTTCTTTTCCTGTTTTCACGGTGAGGTCCGTGTACTGAGTGATGGCGCCGTCCTGGTTATGGGTGCCATCTACGTTCCAGATGCGGATAGGGTGGGTAACGTCCCTTGTCCCAATCTGGAGTCGTTTGAGAAGTGTGGAGCATATGAAATTGTCTGTGGCTCCCGAGTCGATAAGGACTTGTCGTTCGGCCGTTGCGTGTGCAGATTTAAACAGAACTGGGATTCGCATAGATCGGTATCTGCTAGTGTACACATTTAAATTTAAAGCTCTAGCCCAGGCCGTCGGGTTCAAGCGTCGAGAAAATCCTCTCTTCCGAATAGCTTTTCGACCATGAGGTCGCGCACTTCCTGTGATTGCACCTTCATCGCTGCGATCTGTACGTCTGCCTGCTCCTCATTCGAAAGGACACGACTAGCTGATACGGCGACAGTACTGATGGTGGGAGTTGGTACATTTGTAGTCGGGGAAGGGGGGATCGCAGCTCATGAGGGAGTGGTGGGTAGCGCCAGGGCAGTGCTGGCTGTAGCCACGCGCACGCCTTTTTGTGGGCAGTTACGCGAGATGTGCCCTTGAGCACGGCATCTAAAACATCGTCCCTCCTTCTGAAGTTGGGCTTTGTCGGTGTCGGTAAGGGCCACGGAGGCTCTGGCGCGTCCAACATCCATGGCGTTCGGGTCGCGCGTTCTATTGAGGGCTTGGACCCACTGCTCTCGGCTGTGTCCACCTTTTCGACTGCGCGATGGTTTGTTTTTGCCCAGGCGATCCTTCAAAACAAGGTATTCAGCCTGCTGAAGTCGTGCGGCCACCTTCCACTGCTCCCAATTGACAGGGTGCTGGAAGCGGATAGCGTTAATGACTAACTGATTAGGTAGTCCGTCTTGGAAAATATCAAGGGTCATGGCTTCATCGGGGTTATACCCGGCCTTGATAACAAGGTTTTCGAATGTGGCGATATACGTGTCGATGTCCTCCCCTTTCATGGTGAGGGTCTGAAGTGATTTGCGGGCATTGGTACGTTCCGCCGTGTCGAAGTAAGCGGCTACAAATCTGTCCCGGACGGTATTCCATAGGACCATGTTCCCTCGGTCCACCCCATTCGCTACTTGTTCGTTGAGCCATCGCACTTGCTCTGCTACCCAGTTGTCGACCAGGGGTCCTCTGATGTAAGAGAGGAGGGTCATGGCGCGTGAAGAGGGGATTCGAAGCTGGTCGACGTCTGGATTCATTCCGATGTAGAGGTCGAATGCGAGCAGGAAGGCTTTGCTCTTGTCCCTCACTCCTGTGAATTCCGGGGGTGGGTTTCCTCCTAATCTCCCGTGACCTCCTGGTGCGATTATCGGCGTGGCTCCTCCTGGCGCAGCGCCACCGGCGCCACCGCCACCGCCACCGCCACCGCCACCGGCTCCTCCGGCCGGGGCTCCACTGGGTGCTGCTGGGGCTCCTCCTGAGCTCGAGGCCCCCGAGGGTCCTCCTCCTGTACCCCCGCTGGTAAGTGTTGTACTGGCTGAGGCTTGTGGGTTTTGAGCCATCGTGTGTGATGGAAATGCGGTTGCTGGTAAGTTTGTCGTGGGGACGGGTACGCTTGGGGAGTCGGGGTCTGGGGTGTCAATATCGATGCCTGTAGCCGTATGGGGTCTGATGGGTCCTACTCCTAGTGCGGGAGGTACAATGCTGAGGGTGTACCAGCTTCCTTGTTTTAACGAGTAGTCGATGTATGCCCACTGACGGAGATCGTCAAGATAGTGGACCTGTCGGTATTTCTGTGTGTTAGGATGAAAAAGGAAGTATCCTTCCACCCCGTCGTGTTCTGCCCAGACTACGGCTCCCTTGATTCTGTCAGAGAGTTCGTCGGTACTGTATCGGTCGATATATTCGGCCTGAAACTGAGACTGGCTGCGACTAGATGTCGCCACTGTGAGAGACTTGACTTAATGTAACGCCACCACAGGGGCGTTGAGTACGACGTGTACTTCGTAAGTCAACGGGATCGGAAAGGCGCGAGTCGGTTAAGACTCAGTTCGGTGGTGAACAAGTACCACTAGGCCTCCCAGGGACACTAGGGTAATAGCGGAATGTGGGGCTCAAGCGTAAAGGCGAGCGAAGAACGGGGACTCAAGCGCAAGGGCGAGTCAAGCAGAGATCGTGAGGCAAAGACGATGTGGTATTACACAAGAAGTCAAGTCTACCGTACAAGCTAGGTAGGGCGTGACTTATATACTAGTACAGGGTGTTTGTATGCTACAAACACATGGCGCGATCCTAGGGTACGGGCCCTAGCGAGCTAATCGAGTAATGTGAAAGGGAAGTCTGGAAATAGAACAAGCGAATCCCGCGGAGGCACACGGAAGTCAGATGGCGTCTGCGGACTCTAAAAGTCGTAAAATCGGCCATCGTAATGGTCAGGCGGTGGGTGCGAGATAGAAGCCGAAGAAGGGAAAGAAGTGGGTCATAGGTAAAAGTACATGTGAACATGAGGCAACACATCAGAAGAAAGATAAGAAGCAGTCCAAGTTCGTAACAAGCTCATCAAGTGGGCTTGTACACGCTGGGCTTCTCTCTATGACCTCATAACCCGTCTCCTTGAAGTCCGTTCAGCATGTGCCAAGTTCATGGTTCTTGCCGACGAAGACGACAGGGTCCCCAACCTCAAGCCCCCAAAGATGTATATCATGTTCAGGCTTAGCGAGGGCGAGTGGCACATGCTGGAGCTCATTCGCGACACCCTCATGGAGCCAGCGATGGCTTGCCAGACATTTTTGCACACAGCCCGGCCTACCGTGTACCGCGCCTTTCCCGTCATCGAGTTCATGCAACAGAAGTGGGAAGTGATGGCTGCAAAACCGGCTTATGCATCTATTGCCACTGCACTCTACACTGGCCTCGACAACCTACGCAAATGGTACCGGACTCTCGACGACAGCAACATGTACTTCATCTGCTTAGTTCTCGACCCTCGCATCAAGCTAGTGTATTTCCAGAAGCATTGGGAACAAGAATACCTTGACATTGGATCAAAGAATCTCGAAAAAACAGTGCGTCTTTTTGTGTACATACCACCCCACATACTTATTACTATAGTTCGACCGATACCACACTACTGTTGCGGGCGCCACCCGCACCACCGACAAGCCTACCCCACCTCAACCTGCTGAACGCCCCGACATGATGTATGGTTCCGCGTGGATGGAGTCGGCGATTGCAAGCCGCCACGCCCAGGATGACGACGAATCAGATCCTTACCACGAACTCAACACATATCTGCAAGCGCCACTTGAGCCGTTTCGTAGCCTGACCGATACCGACGTCATACAGTGGTGGAGGGACCACGCCGTTGTGTATCCCACCCTTGTAAAGATGGCTCGAGATTATCTTGCCATCTGTGGGTCCTTGACGTCCTCAGAGCGCCAATTCTCCAGCGCGCGACATATCGGTACTGATTTCCGAAACCGGCTCTCGACGACGATGTTCGAGGCTATACAGCTACTTAAGGGTGGGTATAAGGCTGGTGTTATCTCTGCTCACCTTGAGGCCGCCGCACTCATTAAGGAGCTGGAGAGTCCTTCCGAGGTAGTTGAAATTGGGAACATGGTGCCGAAGGAGTAGCGTGGCTAGTACTTTTAAATGTAACGCAAATTGTCTATTTCATCATGTCCGTACATGGTTACCAAACGAATGGAAAGTTGCATCCAAGTTCTCGAATTTCGATTTATGAGTGATTGTTGGTTGAATTGCCAGATGCGCGGCGAATGCAAAGACTTTCAAAGTGTGTCACACAATCTCGGACACCTGCTTTCTTGTACTTTAGCTCTCTAGATATACCAACTACTTTACTTTATATCATTGCTGTATCTGTATGTATAGCTTCTGAATATATCCTGTGATTCGTTGTGCATTTTTTGTGTGTAAACGGTCTGAGACCGAGTCTAAACCCGGTCTAGACCAAACCGAACCCACATGGCCCTAAACCGTTTGGAACCGAGTTTAAACCGGACCGAACCGATATATACGGTCTGGGTTGGTTTAGGTTTAGGTTTCAGGAAATTGGGGGGAAACCGAATGGTTCGGTTTCCAGTTTGGCCCAAACCAGCCCAAACCGAACCGAACCGAACTTCCCCAACACTACTTATAATGTCCATTAACCATATCTCAAAGACTACGGTAAGCTCCCCACCTAGGAACACTGGGCGGAAAGAATAACTGGATCAATACAATTGTTCGGCACGCGATATACACGCATGAGATCTGGCGGGCAAGGTTGCTTCAGCGGCAAAAAATGTCCGTAATATAGCAGTGGATAGGACTTGGATAAATCATTTGTTCGTCGTGTGCAATGGCAGTGACCTCCTCGCTGCGCTGATATCTGCCACCTGCGCGATCATAGGCAAGAATGGAAGCACAGAGTACACACGCATGAGATCAGCAGAGTAAGGTTAGTGTCACTTAGGCAATGAGATGTATCTGCTGTTGACGGCAGTGGGACTTGAATGATTATTTGTGTGATGATCCCGGCCACGTGCGTAATAATGGACGAGGATCTGCAATGGAAATTGACACCTGCTCGGACCATATCTAGTTTGGTTCCCCGCCCATCACTCCATTCCAGCACCATTATGTTCCATGGCCATCAGGTCCCCGCCCCCGCTGATGGTCCCAACTGAGCGATTCAGACAAACACCACCAGTGGGACAAAAACACTCACAAGCTAATAGCTTTGCTGTTGCGTCTACCGCTTCATTTTATTATCTATATCTAAACCTGACAGTGGTAATGGAAGAAACCACCCAGCGAGGTGACAACAACGACAACAACGAACGAGGAAAGACTGTGCTTGTCCTTGGTGGAACATCGTGAGTCATGCAGAAGGCCTCTACTACGGGGTTTTCCGGCAGTGATAGAATGCGCACTACACGGCCGAGGGAGATACACGTGATCTCTTTGAATCCTTCGGCCGTGTAGCCCTCAGGTTCATATGCTCCGCTCCGCGCAGTCTTTGCTCGGTCCTTCTTTGGCTCCATTTCGTTTCGTTCCTCCATTTCGTTTCGTTCCTCCATTTCGTTTCGTTGTCAGACCGTTATTGTCTCAAGACCACCCGCTCCATTTCTGTTGACCGTGTAATTTAGTTGGTGGCGTTCGTTTTGTTATAACTTGTATCTTGTGACTGTGATCAAAAACTGCGTTCTTGTTCATTGTTGAGGTCACCTATGTATCAAATAAGGATAACAAAACCAACCACTGCTCGCCGCGCTAGGGGGCAAGGCATAAGACGTTAAAAATCACTGGCTTCTCCTGATGAGAAGTGCATCGCACTGACCAGAAATGTCACAATCTCTGTGCTCTGATACTGTAGAATTCACCCTTCAGAATACTCTTCGTTGTCATACGAAATCAATCAATCATCTTGCTATCAGCCCGGACAAGACCCGTTTAATAAGCATTGGTGTGTTCTCTCATTGTCTCCTCACCTCACGCCTTTTCGCTAAGGAATGGTTAGGCGACGATTCTAGGATGGTCGTTTGGTCCGTTGCTTCTGGTGAGAAGCTTTTCGCAGTGGACAGGCCTTTCAATGGCCCAGCCATGGCTGTATCCTGGGCGAGTCGTGATAACAGCCGTTTTGTGGTTGGGTTTGCCAGTGGAGATCTTCATCTCTTTTGGAGTGAAGGCGAAAAGGTAATCAAAATTACTTGGGTGGCCTGACTTGATCTTACCTCCATTGCGCTTAGTCATACAGTGATAATATCGGGGTATCAGGAGGGAAGAAGGCTGTTGAGGGTGTCGTATACGACCCAATCCACGACTGGATTGCCTCTATCTGCGCAGATTCGACTCAGTTGTGGAGAATCAAAGGGAGTGTTTTGGCCCCGGTTCTTTCATCACCATTTGAGTATGAGGGATATGGCAAATGTGTTCAATTTTGCGACAACGGGGCAAGCGTTGTCATGTACTATCTAGATACTCACGAGTGGTACGTGGGCGTCTTCACTTATTCTTCTATTGGCTCAAACATCACAGTTTGTGTTATTCAATAAATCCATGGGAGAAGAGGTGGTCAAAAAGGTTGAACACTCGGATGTACGACCCCCAATACCTCTCATTTGATTCTGTTCTCGGTTACGACTTACAAACAGCAGCTATGCGACTCCCAACCATGACGGCAAGCTCTTGCTTGTATCCAATCTCAAAGATGGCATTGACGAATATCGATTTCCGAGCATGGAAAAGGTTCAGACATTTACTCACCCCATAGAGAAGAATTGTATTCTTCAAACCAAGGTGCTACCATTATGGAATCTCATCGTCGCAGGTGGTGATGATGGCTTCGCTCGAGTGTTCAACCGAATCAGTGGCCAACTGGTCTGCAAGATTCACCATGGCAGTAAGCACCCACCTTTGACTAAATGGGCAGACATCGCTGACGTGTTGCAGCTCATGGCCAACAAATACAGGTTGTCGAGGTAAGCCTTACAGCAATGATATGAATTGGTTGGTTACTTTCAAATGTAGGCTTTTGCCGACTCTGGCAATCGGTGCATAGTAGTTACGGCTTCCTCGGGTCAAGCTCCATATGAGTTGAAAGTGTGGCGTTATCAACCAGAGAAGGTGTGTGTTGGAGCAGATTGTTATGGAACACGTTCTGAATCCGATATCAAGGCCCTAGTCTATTCAAAGGAATTGCCAGTGGTACCTCCTGCAAACTTCTCATCTCCAACTTGGTGTGATCAAATTGCCATCGCGTTTATTGCCTTTCTATTCATGTTATTGCTCATTGCGATTGTTGTTGCTGTGATATTTTGGGTTGGAGCGTTTGACATATTAATGTACACACCCATGGTCGAATAGAATCGAATTGTCATCGCGTTTATCGCTTTTATGTTTTGCTTATTATGGTTGTACTTACTGTGGTATTCTTAGTGGAAGCACAATGGCTTAATACACTGTAAGGCCAGCCTGGGCGCTGAGCCCGAAATCTATGCTACACACTCATCACTTGTTGACTTAGTCGTATCGGAATGGATACTGCCGGAATACCCCTCATCACCCGCTCATAAGCCGCGCGACCTGCTGTCCTTGTCCATCGCCACTCATGCCTATCTCCCTTTTATCCCACCGTCGCCATTCATCGATCACCCCGGCCATGCCACCGCCTTGTCTTTGGCAGAGGCGTGGTCTTTTGCGTCGTTCTCGTTAACTCTTTTTTTATTAGTGCACGTGCCATCGCCGTCGGCATCGGCCCTCTTCCATGTGAGTCTCTTTGTCTTGTTCACTTCACCCTACATTCCATATCACCTTGGGACGTTCCTACATTCTTCCTGTCTTGACCTCTCACTTCTTCCCTCTACCATGTCGTAGGTACAGGTATGCTTAGTGCGCTGTGTCGCCAACTTGCCACGAGCACTAATATTGGGTTGCGCAAGGGATGTATCTCGCGTGGGCAATTCTACCGCTTATTTTCCTGATCTTCCGACTAAATCCTCCACTAAGCTTACCCTTTGTCTATGCAGTGCACTTACTGACTTGTGTACTGCTCTTTTTATTGTTTTCATACCCAGCCTTTTGTCTTACCTGATCATTGTGGTGAACTACTCACTCGGAGTAGTTGATTGGTACACCCGGTTATCTCTGATGGAGACGCGAGGGACGACGAAGACGGAATGGAGGGTGTCGAGGGAAAACTTGGCTTTATACTCGAAGATAACAGTGAGGTTACCCACAACGTCCACAGATGCGTTATGAGCACTTATCCAGTCTACTAACTGGAGGAGGTTATCCAAGAGGAATCAAGTGACAAGTGAATTGTCAAGTGGATTTACAAGGGAAAGACAAGTGGACAGTCTGAGGAACTATCCGAACTATGGCTAGGCTTATATACATGAGGGCATGGTCTGTGCGTACTTTAGGGCAGGCCTACTGCTTCCCTACGGGTGCTGCGCAATGGAACATTCTGGAAGGCTCTAAATATATCAGCCAATGGGAATAATCATAGACATGGTACGACTGCTCCGCAGTCGATTGCGCGATCTTGTGCCACAATGACGTGATTGGTCCGCAGTCCAATCAGAATAATCACAAGGAATGGCATGACTGCTCCGCAGTCCAATAGGATAAATCCAAAGAGTGGTACGACTTTCTGTCGTCTGGTGGCTTGGTAATGGCTTTGTCATGGCTTGGTAATGGATGACTAATCACGTGACAGATCACGTGACCTTCGGAGTACGAAATTGGAACTCCGATCCCGGATTTCCCCATTAGGAAGTTGATTACATAAAACCGGGCCATCGCGGACCGGTCCTTGACGCGCGAGTCACGACCAAAGTTTCTAGGTTCGTGACAATCATGGGAAATCTGGTGCTGTTGCCCCTTTGGCATTTTATTGTCAACGAATTTAACAATATAAGTGGCGTCGGTATACCAAGTCTACTTAGAGATATTCCCCACATGGCCAATCCCACTGACAATTCTTCTACGCCTTGAAGCGTACCCTCCCAGCCGCATGGCCAAGTGCGGTCATCCTTTGCCAGTAGCTTCAATTTCTCAGTGGAGTTGGTTATCACATCACGTCTTCACGCCGCTGACTGGTCATAGGTGCGCCATGATGAGAGCCCTCAATCTCTGGCTGTCAATGAGACCACCCCCCCCTTCCAAACTGTCGACAAAATGGAGGCCGAAGTTGTCAAGAGGCAACTCCAAGTCGAAGATACACGTATGGATTCTGCAGTGACCCCAGGTTAGTAGAAAAAGCTTGACTGACTCGAGCCTCGAGGTTCACTCGTTCGCAGGAGGCCTTCCTAAGGGCTTATACACCGATATCATTAACGCCGCTAGTGACGCGGCAACCGTGGCAACCTTAAGAGCCCTGCAAAATGGGACTCTGACGCTGCCTCGCCGCGCCCATGCTCCTCTGAGTCATGATCCCTCGAGCTCAGGTGGAAACGAGTCGGAGACGGGTGATCTCCAGGTTTTCAAATGTATGTGGCCCTGTTCTGGTGGATATGTGATGTAAACTTTTTACCAGCACCGCCAGGGAAAAAGAGGGTTCCTCGTCCTAACGAGGACAAGCTCATAGATGTATGCTGTTTCTACTCGTGGTTATGGTCACAATTGATGTCGTATAGGAGGCAATGCACAAGTTCCTCGAAAGCGAGGGTGTCCTTGTGACAAAAGATTACTTTCCTGATGACGCTGATGAAGGACGAGTGAAGCATGGCCTTTTGGGACCGGATCCCAGTGCCCCTCGTATTTGCTTGAAGCAGACGTTCAAGGGGAAATGGAATAAGGAGGTGGTAGAGATACTGGCGACGAAATTCATCTTAGCAGTCAAGAAGGGGACATATAAAGCCATTCAACACACTTGGCCGCAAATGAACGAGGACAAAGTAAGGAAAAGGTGCCAGAGCAAACTATACAGAACGCAACACTTTTGCCTGAACCCCAAAATTGGTCCCAAGTTGGATAAGATTAACCGGATGTATCAAAGGCGGCAAGAGGTGCGTGTCTTCTCGTCGGCACCGTCATGGGTCACTAATATTTAGTAGACATATTACAGAAGGAGGAAAATCCACAATGCAAACTACCACAATGACCCAGCGACATGGAACAACGTCATGCTATTACTTGACGCTCTAGGCACTCTAGGTACTAGCAACGACGAGACCGACGACAATTCGGCATACTCGAACCCTGACGCGCGCTTCAAGAGTGTTCGCCATGTTGATATAGGTTTTTTGAATCCAGCTATAGCCAAAATATGGGCTGCCGTCGAGTCATATCTGTCTTCTCTTCGCCCCTCACGTGGCAACTGTGCATTTAAGCGTATCTCCAAAGCAAAATCGATTAGCAAAAACCACACGCCATTGCCAGGGCTCCCGGTCAACTTCTATAGTCCTCAATGGCTTCAGGCGAGTTCCTCCCACTTTCAGAGGGGCGTGAAGGCAGAGGTTCCTCTTCCTATTCTGGTGGGCAATTATACATTGGTAATATCGGGTGTGAAGTCTCACTAAAATGCACAGGTACTGTATAACGTTGACGATGACGACGTTGAGCATATGGAGGACGATAGTGGCTAATAGCTGTGTCATGCATTCGTAAGACTACGTAGTCCTAAATGCCTATAGTATTGTCCAACGTCCAGTGCCAGGCCGCGTTACTAGATCTGGGCACAACCTGGCTTAATACAGTCGACTCCCTCTTATCCGATACCCCTATCCACCGAACCCAATAGTTTTGTCAAAACGAGGTCAGTTTGCAGGGGATAACCGACAGGTACACAGTACCTGATATCCGATACCCCTTTGGGTTTTTGCGGGCACGCAGGTTGCCGGACCAGATGTTGCTGATACTGACTGTAGACCACGACATCCAACACTCAGTACTCGTAAGCTAAGTTCTTTCCTCTTTCCTCTTTCTAACTAACCTATAACTACCTACATTTTTTCCCCCCCTTTCTAGGTTTCAAACAGGTTCTCACCGGGCCTCCACCCCACCACACGCAAGCCCGGGGCTGCCACCTCCACCTGGCACCTTGGCATGTCATTGCCACCTCATTACGGTGTGCAAGACTCGCCATAACTTGGCCATGATGCGAAGGTGCCGTGACATGGCACTGACACAATGTGCGAGCCCTGCCACGACGCCACGATACCGACGAGGCGCGGCAACGCCACGACACCGATATGGCACCGCGGCGAGGCCGCGATGACACGGCACCATGGTACTTCGACACGGACGCCACGCCGTGGCGCTTCGACGGTGCGGCACCATAGTGCTTCGACAGCAACACTGCGCCATGACGCTACGACAGCAACACGGTACCGTGGCGCTACAACACGGCGCCGTGATGCTACGACAGCGACGTGGCGCTATGACAGCGACGTGGCGCTATGACAGCGATGCGGTGCCGTGGCCCTTAGTTTACAAGTAGTAATAGTTACTGTCATATATACATGCACCCAGATTGGATCTGGGTTACTTACTTGCCAAGGTCATATGGCAGTTCGATAATCGTAAACAAAGACAAATTGAATCTCGTTACATACTCTTAGACCTCTCCCCATAAATTCCCCTACACAAAGCCAAAAATCGGGACAAGCGCGATCACAGTCGACGAAGTCGACACCTAGTAAGAACAAATCTGGGGATTTTGAGTGCACGGGTCGCAAGGGTATAAACCCTTGTGACCCTTGTGTGACCCTTACCTGTTTGGGCGGGTACCCTTACGGGTAAGGGTTTTTGGTAAGTACAGTAAGGTACGAAAAAATACCCTACGGGTTACCAGGGCCGCATACTAGGTCGTCCTTTTTTTTTGGATCCATGTTTATTCCGGGGTACATAACAGAGTCACAGACCGGTCGTAGCGAGCCCTACATTTATGAACCTAAGAAAGGTGCCCCCGAGTTGTACATAATAACTGAACCTCAGAGAAGAGAAAGTACTGTGGTGCAAGCACACACAGGGATACATCAGTTTTTACGCCACAGATTAGATAGGTTGCATGGGAAGCACAAGACCATAAGAGGAACATACCTCAGTGTCTTACGTTCGGAGGCTTGTTCGGAGGGCACGGGTAAAGGAGAACTGGATTCCGGCTTTGAAAGTGCATGAGTCTGGTCAAAGTCTGGTCGAAGAATTTGAGGAGGCGTTCAGGCCCATCCCGGGTGGTAGGGAAGTCGGTGAATGGGTAGAGGGGGTGAACTGGAGCGAACGCCGTGGATAAGATTGTCGTAGATATACGGTGTATCTCAGACAGTGATGGATGATGTGGTCCGAGTCCCGGTTGGCATGACCGCATGGGCATGCTGGGGTCTTTGGTGAAATTGCTGCCTGTGAAGGCGTGATCGCAGTGGCGGCTTACATAAGGGTGGAGGTGCTGCACCGTGCTGTCTTTATCGGCCATGTGATGGACAACGACCGGCTGTGTAGTAGGTGGGTTTATTACTACTCCGGAAAACTCCGACAACACTTTTCCTCAATCGTCTCCTCAATCGTCATGCGAGGTGAAGCGTAGTCGCCCTCAAGTAAATCGTACTCTAATCACATAATACGCACTTGCGTGTGGTCCAGACTGTTGATAAGTGACCCGCGCGCACTTAGCGGCTCGCATGGACACGCAGATAACGGACTGCTTTTAGATAAGATATATTGGACTTATGTAGATTAGATTATTATGATCTTTACAATCTCGGACTTTCTTATCTATGACATCACTGTACAATGACATCATGGACTCCTCTGGACTCCTATTGTATTTCGTCCTTGTACTCATTCCTTTTGTTCTATCCTTATTGTGATGTCACTATGATATCATCAGTCTAGACTTTCTATTGTTCTTTGCGCTTTTGTTCTCCTTCTGCACACTCCTTTGTGTCCCTCTGTAGAACAATGCCCCTTGTATTGTGTGACTCTGCGTTACTTCTGTTGTACTAGTGTCACTCCCTGTAGCAGTATAAGTAGAGTACTTTGTACGCTCTGGCACCACACCAGTTCTTGTTGCGCAGCAATGCACGCAGTGTACAGGTAGACCCTTACCTGTATAGAGAGCTTAGACGAGGCTTAGAGTGAAGCAGAGGAAGCTCAAAGTGGGGTGGAGAGAGATGTGTATAGGTACTCGCTCCTATAGTAGGATTTATATACTCTATGGTCCACCCATGTCCGTTTGGGGAAAAGTGATGAGTAGAGGCGTCCACAATATCGCGTTTTCAGTGTCGCCTAATGTCTAATCACCAGTGGACTCGGAATAATCCCATAAGGGGATTCTGTACGTATACCGTATGACTAAATACTCCGAATTACGTGTATAGCATAACTAATCGTACTCCGATTCCTACGTAATGAGCCTTATAGTAAGTATTACGGCTCAACACTCCCCCTTGCTAAGTGCAGCTACTAAGCGCTCTGAGCAAGTGTGTAAGGCGAGTTAATACTCAAGCCATGATTAGAAGGGAGTTTTTCCCGGAACTGCAAGTGCCGTTTCGAGACCAAGTGGTCTTCGTCATCCCATTTCAGCTTCTTGAACTTTTCAGTTCATTGGGCCGATTTTTCGGTACAATGACCGGAAATGTTTCGATTCCATAGAAAGAATCTATGCATGTGGAAGACGAGCAAAAGTGTCACTCGATATACCTTCCATAGTTTCCTTAGACAAGGAATTGGGATGGCTCAAAAGGTCTAGAAAGACTCTATTTTTGTTCCATATGGAAATTTTCAGGCTCGTTTCGAGGCCAAGCCTATAGCCTTGAAACTCAGTTGGACGAGTAAAACTCAAGTCCTAACTGACTTCTGAACTTCTCGAACTTAATACGCCCAAGGTTCTTGGTAAACATATCTGCGGGATTCTCTGAACCATCTATAAAGAATAGTTCTACCTTCTTGTCCTTTACTACTTCTCTTATGTAGTGGTAGCGTATATCTATATGTTTAATACGCTTCTCTTGGACAGGGTTTGAGGCCATAAAGATGGACCCCTGATTATCACCGCAGAGTGGTATAGGGCTTAGTTTGATGCCAAGCTCAGTGAAGAGCGACTTAATCCAAACTAATTGTCTGCTTGTATCCGACAGCGACATGTATTCAGCCTCAGTAGAAGACAGCGCGACTGTTTTCTGCGCTCTAGAGTTCCAACTGAATATCCCATTAGCCAGTTTAACCATGTAACCTGTAGTAGATCGCCTATTATCTGGGTTTGAAGCCCAGTCAGAGTCTGCAAAGGCAATTAAGCCTCCATTTGATTTTCCATCATACACCAAAGAGTATGAAGAAGTCCCAAGCAAATAGCGACAGATATACATTGCTCTATTCAAATGGTCCTCTGAGGGGTTTGCAGCGAACTGTGATAGTTTAACGACTGCATAGGCGATGTCAGGGCAAGTCCCAAGCATTATGTATAGGAGGGAGCCTATAACTTGCTGGTATTTGCTCCTGACGCTTGGGTTGACTGGCGCGTCATTAGGTACTGGCTGGTACCCTTCAGGAAGTGGAGTCGCAGCTGCTTTCGCGTCTGTGAGTCCAAAGCGTTGCAGCACCTTTTCTAAGTAAGCGGTTTGATCTAAGAAGATCTTTCCATGTTTCCGCTGGATGCACATACGCAAGAATTCCTTAGCGTCGCCTAAGTCACGGCATTCCCAAGCCTTCATGAACCTATTCTTAAGCTCATTTAAAAGGGCTTTGTCCGATCCCATGAAGATCACATCATCAACATAGACAATGATCACGACAAGGGCGCCACTCTTACTTAGTGATTGAAAGTCCAGTCCAGTCCGGTTTTTTTACCTAATTTGGAAGGACCGGGACCGGAACCGATCCATCGGTTCATCCCCCAAGCCCAAAACCGGACCGAGCCGACAAGAGTCGGTCCCACCCAGTTGCCGGATTCTCAAAAGACCGGTTCTCGCGGTCTAAACCGGCTCATCCTGGGTCGGTTGCAACCGGCCAAAGACCGACTGCAACCGTTAAACATATGTATTGCTGTACTACTGGTAGTTACATTAAGTCTTGTAACTAGTCTACTACTATATGGAATATATACTATGGTCCTCGTCCTCTTCGCGACGAAGAGGACATTGTGAACGCGTCGCAGTATCGTCGTCGACTCGGGTCGGGGTCGTCATAGATGTCGACGTGTCGACGTTGCGGGTGTTGATGCGTCGTGGTCGTGGATGTCGATATGTTGTTCTTGAGGCTGCCGTCGTGGTCCAACTGTTGATGTGTTGATATTGGGACTGTCGGTGTCGCCGTTGTCGATGTGTCGTTGTTGCGGCTGTCGATGTGTCGTCGCTTGGTCGTCGTCAAGGGTGTTGACGTGTTGTTGGTGCAAGTGTTGGTGAGGCCGTCGTCTTGGTTGTCGATGTATTGATGGTGCGGTGCCGCTGTTGTTGTTGTTGCGGCTGTCGAGTGTCGTCGCCTTGGTCGTAGTTGTGGAGCTTGTGGTTGTCGACATCAAGGTGGACGTGTTGTTGTTGCAGGTCGTTGTCGATGTGTCGACAATGCAGCTGATGTGTCGTCGTCGGCGTTGGAATGACCGTGATCGGTGGTCGGTGTTGGTACTGAGGCCGGTCCAGAGGCCAGGGGTTGGTGTTGGTGTCGACGCTACACTCGGCGCGGGTGTCGAAATCGAGGTCGTAGACTTGTAGTTACTTGTGGTTTCGATGTTGGCGTCCTCGGGTGGTCGTGGTTGTAAAGACCGGTTGAGACTGGTCCCAACCGGCCCTGTGGCGGTTCAGCCAAACGTCAGAATTCCGGTGAACCGCAACCGGTGCAGCCCGGGAACTCATAGGACCGGAACCGCAGGTCCGGTTGCAACCGGTTGCAGTCCGGTCCGGTCCCGGTTTTTTTGCAGTTCATGCAACTGGACTTTCGAACACTACTCTTACTTCTATGAGTAAAGAGTCCTGAGTCAGAAAGTAGCCTTTTACAGCCCATCGCAGCCATGGACTTATCCAGCGCTTTCCACCATGCTAAAGCAGCTTGTTTAAGCCCATATATGGCGCGTTTTAGTCGCAGTACTTTGTTTTCCTGCCCTTTGGCTTTGAAGCCCTCAGGTTGTTCCATGTAAAGCTCTTCATCGAGCTCTCCATATAGGAAGGCAGTTTTGACGTCTAGTCCAGTGATGTGCCAATCCTCTAGCACTGCAAGCGCGAGCATCATCCGGACAGTCTTGAAGCGCACTACTGGTGAGAAGATTTCATCATAGTCAACGCCTTCAACCTGAGAAAAGCCTTTGGCAACAAGCCGGGCTTTCTTGCGACCGTCAGTCTTTTGATCAAAGACCCATCTGTTTTTTATAATCTTCCTCCCTTTAGGAGGGTTCACAAGCTCAAAGACATTGCGTCTGCGAAGTGCCTCAAGTTCCTCGCGACAAGCAGTCTTCCATTCCTTTTGTTGCGCTGCAGGCATGCGCATAATATCTTTATAGGTCCACTCCCGTACATTAGAAGTGTCCAGTGGTTCCAGATCAGCAGATGGAACTGCTTTGGCAAGCAGATGATCTAGGAATTTTACTCCCCCTTCCTGAGCAAGGCGTGACAATAAATCATCTACTTCATCCTCTGAGGGTTCTGGCGGAGCTTCACTCTCAGCAGGTGGAGGGTCAGGGTTTGTCTCAGGAAATCCTCCTGGAATCTGCCTTTGCCCTGGTGTACTATCAGACCTGGAGCGACCAGGCTGTTTTCCAACCATTTCTTTCCACTTGCTACTCCGCTCAACGTCTTTAGTTATTTGTGTGGGATGCCTGTCTTCCCCATAGACGTTGTCAGGACGAGTAGGTACTTTCCTCAAGCGCACAGACCGTCGTGGTAGTGCTGGTTCTGGCGCAGGAGGCGGAGGTGGTTGCGCTTCTGGCTCCTCTGGTGCCACAGATCCGCCGTCGCGGTCTGGCGCATCCTCCCTATTTTGCCTCTGTTTAGGGGGACAATGAGTAGGCATATCATCGTCAAAACCACTTGGAATGGGCTGTGTAGGTGACTGGTCATCCTCCATAGGAGGTTGATTCTCTACTGGCTCATCGACGCGGGTTGTACCCCGCACCCTTAGTGTCTCACACCTAGGGTATACAGTTTCATCAAATAATGCAGTAGTGCTGGTGAACACAGTGTTATTTTTGATACGCATGAACCTATACGCTTTAATACCCTCTGTATGACCAATATAGATCATTTGTTCGCTTTTGGGGTCTAGTTTGTTCGTTCTGCGATCCTCTGGTATGTGCACATAAGCGCCACATCCAAACACTCGTAAGTGTGAAATAGTAGGTGCTTCACCATGCAAGCTCATATAGGGTGTCCGCCAATTAAGGCGACTTATTGGAGTCCTATTGTAGCAATGTACTGCATGTAGGACCGCAAATTCCCACCAGGATTGAGGGAGACAGGCTTCAAGGCGCATAGCCTGAGCCTTATCCATACAAGTACGCATAAAGCGTTCAGCGCGACCATTTTGTTGGGGAGTATGAGGTGCGCTTTGTAGGATAGTAATACCCATATCTTTCAGTACCTTAGTAAACTCATCCGACTTGTATTCTCCTCCAGTGTCAGACATCCACTGTTTAATAGTGGTGTTATGCTGGTTTTTGACCATGGCAACAAATTGCCTTAACGCATTAATGGCCTGCGCTTTAGTGCGTAAAAGCACAATCCACGCATATGAGGAGAAGTCATCAAAGAAACTGATGAAGTATTTGTATTTATGGTACGAGTCAACTGGGAAGCTCTTAAGATCAGAATGAATCTTTTCAAAAGGCTTCTTAGCACGTGTCTCAGAAGGTTTATGTGCCGAAGCAGGCATTTTGCCTTGAGCGCAACCAGGACATATGGGTGTCTCCGAAGGATATTTAAGGTCCTTAGGGAATCCCTTAGTGTGATCCTTGGCACGACGTAGTACTTCCTTCGAAGGGTGTCCTAGACGTCTATGCCAGATGTCATAGTCAGCAGTATAGACTGTACTATGGGCTTCATGTATGTCTTTAACATGCGTAACTTCGGCATCAAGCCAGTAAAGAGTATGACCGTCTGCTAGGGGTTTTGTTTGTATTATAGGCGTTGTACTGCCTTTAAAATATAGAGATATATGCTGTGAATCCCCTTGAACGCGCAATCCCTGTTGAAGAAACTCCCCCATAGACAATAGCTTGGTAGTCATCTGTGGTATATGAAGAACCGGATATATGCATGTAATACGCTCCGTCTTAACACCATTGTGTACCACAGTATGCTTCAGTAAGACTGAGCCTTGGCCTTGTACATAAAGAGCATGGGCCGCAGTCTTAACCATAGGCTTTTGTGATAGGGGGGTATAACTAATAAAGTCCAGTTTATTGTTGGTAAAATGTGCCGACGCACCAGAGTCAAGTAACCAAATAGGTTCTTGCTCTATTTGACTTCGCATTCCCTTGCATTTCGCACAAGAAGCATAATCCAGACCATGAGCGCATTGATTCGCGCTATTGACAACTTTATTTACAAGCGCACTGTATCTACTATCTCTAGAAGCGCCAATCGGCACCTTCTCCAGTAGCGCTGTAGAGTGGTCAGATTTGCTAGTAAGAGGAGGGAAAGTTACTAACCCATCCTCATAGGGAGTGAAGTCATCTTGTCCAACTGCGCTAGCGATGTCGTCATCGACGTCTTCATCTGCGCTACCCCAGTCTAGGTCCAGAGAGACATCTGGAGAGGGGGCACGGACTGGTTCCTTTTTACCAAAGTCCTCCCACATTTTGGTTATCTCAATGGCAGTAGGACTATCAGGGCATACCTCTTCAAGAGGTTCGACAGTACGAATGGGCTCCTTGCCCTTGTCGTTGCACGCCTTATGATAAGGAGGCGGCGCTAAAGGGGTCAAGGTTAGCTTAGGAGAGTCTGGAGGCGAACTAATGGGCGCACTGCAGCCTGTAGGGAGGTCCTCATCCTCCATTTCCCAGTCCTCCGCGAAGGTGTTCGGGTTTTTGATCCACGGAGACGCCGCAACCATTTCACCAAGACGCTGTTCAAGCGTCTTCACCGTCTGAACTGTACCAGGAGTCTCTAAGGCCTGGGTGACGTCCAGAGCCTTGTTAAGGGACTTGTAATGTCCCGGTACACGCTTCTTCGCAGGAGGGGCAGAGGAAATGCGCTGCTCGAGCCCAGAAGGCGAGATATGCGCTATGGTGGTAGAGGTTGGCGCTGGAAGCGCCGCAACGTCAGCAATGTGCGTATGCCCTTGTGCACGTTGCTGCTTCTTGAACTTCTTGCCTGCGCGTTTACTACGCTGGCGGTGGTTGCCTCCCTGCTGCTGCTGTTGCTGCTGCTGCGGTTGGTTACCGCGCTGCTGCTTCTGCTGGCCCGAAGAGCCTTGCTGCTGCTGCTGAAAGTCGGGGTCGTTACGCTTGCGCTTGACCGCCGACAGCTTGTTGGCTGACTCCTTGTTAGAGGGTTGGCCTTTGGAACGCTCAATTTCCCACTGGTTGACCGCCGCAGTACGGATGTCGGTCAAAGTAAGCTTCTTCGCCGTAGTGCCCGACATAAGGATAGGGACTAGAGATGACTCCCATTTGGCTGGTAGCTTCGAAATAGTGCTTTCCCGGCCCGGCTCGGCTCGAAGATTTGGGTCACGGCCCGGCTTTTGGTGGCCCAAGGCCTTAAAACATAAAGCCTGAGCCCCTGCGCGCGGCCCATGAGAGCTTAGGCCTGACACGGCCAAAAAGCAGACAGCTTAGGCTTGCCATGGCCAGCAAGCCACGGCTTCGTCACAAGCCATGGTGTAGACAGATACAAGTTTGTTATATTAGGAGCCCTTGCACGACTAGACTAAGTAACAATCTAACTACATTTGTGACCAACCATCGTAGTCGCGGGCCTCGTGTCATTGACTCGTTGTCGTCGGTGTTGGTGTCGTCGGCATTGTCGATGTTGTCGCCACCGTCTTGCTGGCGTTGTCCTTGCGGCGGTCGTCGTCGTCGTGTCGGCGGTGGGGACCCACTGCCACCTGCACTCGTTGTCGGTGTTGGTGTCGTCGGCGTTGTCGATATTGACACCATCATCTTGCTGGCGTCGTCCTTGCGGCCGTCGTCGTCGTCGTGTTGGAACTGCCTTGTCATCGGCGGTGGGGACCCACTACCACCTGCACGCCATGTCACGACTTGTGTCACGACGGGGATGGTATCGTGGTGGTCTTGTGCATCGCGGTGGCATGACGTCGGGATGGAGCTTTCACACAGTGGGGTGGTGAAGGAGAACTCGCGTGTGGCGAATGATGGAGGTGGGAGCCACAGGCTGACGTGGCAGGGCGGCAGCAGCGATGACGTGGCTCTGAGAGTAAGAAACGACATGAAACAAAAGAAAAGAAAAACTGACTTGTGAAAAATAGCGTGGAGATGTTGGTGAGAATGATGTGGCGACGTTGGCGAGGACCGCGGACTAGTTGGCAAGTATTCGGGCAACCTTGCGGGCAACGATAAGTCAAGAAGCGGGAAGTGTGATCGTAACGAGTACCAGATGTCTGTAGTTGATGTATGAGCCAACAAACTCGATGAGTCGACGAAGACGCTACCCATCTCTTTCATGATCGCGGCACAGGCTTCGATGCGAGAGGTCGGAATCATCTAACTACTTGAGCCGCGCAGTCGTGACCAATCGCCAACCCATCCATGGTCGCGGGCCTTGTGTCATCGTTGTTGATGTTGATGTCGTCGGCGTTGTCGATGTCGTCTTGCTGCTGTCGTCCTTGTGGGCATCGTCGTCGTGTCGACGTTGCCCCGTCGTCGTCGGCGGTGGGACCTGCTTGCCTTGGTGGTATCATGAGGTGGTATGTGGTGGGTCTTGCGCGTCGGGATGGCATGACGTCGGGGTGAGGTTTTCGCGTGGCGGGGTGATGCCAGTAGCGAAGGTGAACTTGCGTGTGGCGAAGGAAGGAAGCCATGGGCTAGAGTGTGGCAGAGCGGTGGCGGCGACGACAACGGGGTTTCGATGCGAGAGGTCAGACAGAGTGGCGAGAGCCGCCACAAGACAAGTCAGGGTCAGCCCGTTGTTGAAGGGCGACAACGTAACTAAGGCAAAGGTTAGTAAAAAAAGAAAACGAAAAATAGAGAAAATGGCCACACCTTTGCCAGAGACGAAGGGGCATGGCCAAGCCAATTGTGTGAGAGGGGCTGGGTTGCTTAGTCGTCCGAGCTGAAATGGGATCAGGTGACAAGCCTGACGACCCCACATCCAAATCTGTGGGTGTTAATGAGGGAGTAGGTGCGGCAGCTGAGTTCGCAGACGCGCGATGCGAAGTCGCGTTTTCGAAGACAACTTTGACGTGGCAGTGTTGGGGCGACAAACGTGGTGACATGGTCTATCTGGGGGAAATTAATTTCTGTACTCGAATACAGCCATGCCCTCAGCTGAGTTGAAGTGTACAGTAGAAGCGGATCACTCTGAATATGCGTGTTCAAGGGACCCTCAGTTGTTGGGTGGCAACGAATGGCTGAGCCTAGCTGGAGACGGCCCCAAAAACGGAAGCCCGGGCCACGGGCCGTGCAAGCGGCCTTACAAATTTGAAGCCTGAGCCATGGGCCCTTCTGGGCCGCTCCTCGGCCCAGCCCGGTCCGGCTTCTGAAGTGCCGGCTTAGGCTGGCTTCCGGCTTATGGGCCAGGCCGGGAAAGCACTACTTCGAAAGGAGCATCATGGCCTGAAGGCCATCGGGTACTTTGGCAGAATTAGCGGCAAGGTGGTCGTAAATGGTAGCCAGTTCGTCAATCTGGGGGCCAGGGTGCTTAGCGTAGTCCAGACGGAATGTCATGGCACGCTTGAAGTCCTGATAAACGTTAGCAGCGCTAACGGCCCCATACTGGGACTTAAGATGTTCCCAAACAGTGCGAGCAGTAGCAAACTTTTCGACCTGGCGTTGAATAGCCGGCGAAAGACGCAGCACAATTGAACCCAAGGAACGATCGTCATCAGTAGCCCAAGCATTATAGGCCTCAATCTCCATAGGAGTAGGGTCATCTTTATCCTTGTAGACAGGATAGAGACGTCTTCCACTAACGATATCCCAAAGCGCAGAAGACTTTAGAAAAGCCTCCATTTGCTTAGCCCAAATCTGATAGTTGTTACTGTCAAGGACGGGGACAAGAGTAGTAAGAGTCGACATTTATGATAGGTTTCTGTATAGAGAATAGTCAGCACCGTATGCGACTAGTAACAGAAAAATAAACCGGCATAGTCTCCCCTTATAAGGAGACTAATGTCTGCCATTAAAGGCGACATACTGGCATAGTCTCCCCATAGTAGGAGAGACTAGTGTCTGCCAACGAAGGCGACAACCCCACTACAGGTACCAAAAGGTAACCCGCCGTCGTTGCAGCCAATGAAGGCGCAAAGCGACTTATGGCAGGGCCCATAACCTGTTGCGCAGCAATGCACGCAGTGTACAGGTAGACCCTTACCTGTATAGAGAGCTTAGACGAGGCTTAGAGTGAAGCAGAGGAAGCTCAAAGTGGGGTGGAGAGAGATGTGTATAGGTACTCGCTCCTATAGTAGGATTTATATACTCTATGGTCCACCCATGTCCGTTTGGGGAAAAGTGATGAGTAGAGGCGTCCACAATATCGCGTTTTCAGTGTCGCCTAATGTCTAATCACCGGTGGACTCGGAATAATCCCATAAGGGGATTCTGTACGTATACCGTATGACTAAATACTCCGAATTACATGTATAGCATAACTAATCGTACTCCGATTCCTACGTAATGAGCCTTATAGTAAGTATTACGGCTCAACAGTTCTCATCTGTTGTGTGCCAGGTATGTCTCCTACTCTGTAATAACACCAGTTCTCATCTGTTGTGTGCCAGACCCCACATCTGCTTCACTTGCTAGATCCTCTGTTGCTGCTTCAAGTACCACCCACATATCTCACCACAGTCTCCTTTGTCACTGTGAGTATGTCCTACATGTGTACTGTTCATCACAGACGTCGTACGCATTTATTCGAAATAGCATAAAAGTGGGGATTACTGTATTAAAAGTCCTAGGAAATGAGCAAAGGTTAGCGAGCATCTTCCATCTGAGATAATATTACTGACTCTATTCAACGGCTTCATAACCATGATTCTGTATTCCCAGTCTTGATAGATAGCATGGTAAATTTTCTGACTTCCCGGCACGATCGTTACTTCTTTCTGTGTTTCTGACGACCATAAACTTGCACCAAACTTGGGGTAACATGTGAATGGGTTTGGTAGAGATGTCGTAGGCGTAAGATAGCGGTGAACCACTAGGAATGTATGTGTCATATTGTCCTGTATCACCAGGAAGATTGCTCGGACCATTCCCGGTACTAGGGCAAGGGAATTGCCTGCATCTTGAAAGAAAATGACGCCGTGACTTTCCGACGTGCGGTAAGTGGTGAATTCGTGTTTGTTGATTGTAACCCTGTCCTGAAAGTCTGCTTGCTCTGGATGGAAAAACCCTAACTCGTGTTGTAGGTCCTTCTCATTCCTCTTCATCGCAGCTCGAATCGCTTCATCCACTGGCTTCGATTTCGCTTTTTTTGGTTTTGGAGGGGGTATATCTGTGTCGCTTTCGTCTCTTAGGTTGTATGTGTGTTCAGGTACGTACGTACCCCTATCTTCGGTGCTGAATGACCGTTCCATAATTGCAACACTATCTTCCCACCCATCTAGACCACTCAAACGCTGAATGGCTGCATGCATGGTTGACTTAGCGCAGAATGCTGCAAACATGGTCTTTTCCATTTGTCCTTTGCTTTGGTGAGGGTCATGACAATAGCAGGAAAGGGACATCGCTCACCCAGTTTATTGTTTGTGCTCGAGCGCTGCAGGTTACCGATGACCCTTTCGAATGGGAACATCCACCAGCCTCGAACAGGGCCATATAGACAGAGATAATTGCCGATGAGCAGGGCATTGAGGTGGTTCGGGCGGAAACACTGGTTTGGCCAGAGGTCCTTCAGCGTTTTGAGGTAATTCTTCATAGTCTCTGTGTACTGTTCGATGTGCTTTGTTGACGTACGGTGGGAGGTTGCCCAACGGATCGCAGTGGCGAGTAGGAAGGTACTATGTACCAGTTTTGCTCTGTACTCATCTGTCTGTCTCCCTGACGCAATCCGCCGTGTCTCGATGCAAAGCAGAGACACCGGTATATCGAACTCGAAGCATGATCTCCACTCATCAGCCTTCAGTTTACCATGGGATACCTGACCTAAATTGGCTGGAGGGGCGGCATGCCATCGAGGGTGAACAGTAGCCGCTATATCATCCCAAATCGCCTTCAAATCGTCTTGAGAAATACCCATCTCTAGCAATGTCTTGAATGCTGACTGTCCTTGGACAATCTCCTGTATGATTCCCTCACCAATGATGTCTGATGAGGCGGAATGTGTCTCCCCTCTTGAAAGGGATTCCTAATTACCCACACACGTGAGTTCGTCTGGCGAGGTGAGAGCATTTTCGTACCTTCAGCAACTCTATTAGATCCCTTTTACGGAGCCCTTTGGATTGCCCAACGCTAATGCCCCTTTCTTCGCAGAGGATCCTCAGCACATCAACCGTCAGTGTTCTCGGATGAAGCGATTCTAGGCTTGCATGCGATAGCGTCTCTCTTGCGTTTTCTACTTGCCTGAGGGTCTCTGTGGCCTTTTCATTTCGAGATCTTGTCGAGTCCATCCCGAGCACCTTTCGAGTGTGGTACTGTAGTAAGCCGATGAAGAGGTTGTGCATGCCGTCAACTGGCACCATGGTGGTCGGGTCCCAGTATTCTAGTTCCATCAAGACTGAGTGATGTACGCCGGTTTTGGTGTATAGTCGCTTGCGCTCCTTCGCTGATGTTGCACTCAGCCATTTCTGGGCGTCTTCTTGGACCCTTTGGAAGGTGTGTACTTTCCAGGAGTCAAAATGTTCCTCTCTTGCAGCGCTTTTATCGATATAATTTGCAGTACCCATAATTTTCCATGCCATCGGAAGGTCGTTTACTGAGAGGGCGATTGCCGATCGTACAAGTCAGCCATAAGGGTATTTGTGTGTCCTGTATATTGCTCCATGTGTCCAGGACTCCTTCATGACCTCGACGAGAGGGCGTAAGAAATGGTCAATTTCCTCCCCTGAAGGCTCACGGGGCCCAGGAATGACGCTGACGAGGCACAGGTTCTTGATTTTATGCCACATATCTGGTGGCAATAGGAGGCAAGACAGAACCATAGACCCCACCAAAGCAACTTTTCCAGCAATCTTGTTGTGATATGGGTTGAAGAAATCTACAGAAAGGCACCACAGAAGGCGAAGTTCTGTGTGTTGCCCACCAGAGAAGAAGGGTGCGCCGTCTGGGCCTTTCATTTCCCTAACGCCCTCCGCGGTGAGTATATCCTCGACAGTGTTGTCGCGCACCTGTTCTCCCGACCGTTGAATGGCAGCCTCCACTCCCAGTCTGGAGAGTAGGCGTCCCACAAAGTCATGGAAGTCTTGCATCACGAATGGACGTTTAGGTACGCCGATGCTCTTCCGGTGTGGTGTTGATCCCAGCTTGAGCAGGTCGCAACCGCCCCGACATGGTCCACTGGTGCATTCATACGGATATGTGGGGACACCATCTTCGTCTTGTGGAGGATATAAAGAGCTGCATGCTGGACAACAAGCATAAGTGATGGTTTTTGGGGCTCCGAGCATTTTCCGAGCAACCCTGATGTCGGTCGGAAAGGTTTGAAGGAATTCCTCATCAGCAAGCGACAAATTGTTGCCCATAGTTTTTGCGAAATCGTCCTTCAATGACTTCAACCTGAAGTTGCTTGAGTGCCGAGTTGAGTGGTCCAGACTGTCCTGGACAAGCACTTGGAATAAACTTTGCTGTAAAAGGGAGTCGCAACCTTCCAAGGAGCGGATAAAGTTTTTGTCTGTTTTTAACGTCAGTATGATGTATTTTCATGGTCAAGAACCTCACCTGGTTTTTCGATGTCAATTACTAGTTTACACTTGTCGGGATCAACTGAGGTACTGGTGAGTACACGCTTCAGCCGCTTCGTGTCCTCGATGCCCTCCTGCAATTGCAGCTCCAAGTCCCCCTTCACGCGCATCGCCACTGAACCGTCACTGCACCAGAGAGCAGTGAGGGTAGCCAGTGTTGCTTCCATTTCTATCCGGTGCGTCTTGATCTCGTCGAGCAAAGATCGAGTTGGTGGTGACGCTAGAACCCGATTCTTCAGGGCCTGCATAGCCCTTCTCTGGGTCGTTACTTTTTGCTCCAGTTCAACTAAAGACTGCAATGTGGAGGTACTGGTTCGATAGTGCCAGATATGCCCCTCACGTGATTCCACTTTGCAGGTGGCCCCGTCGATCGGAGGAGATGGCCTGGGAATGGTACCTTGAAGCTCAAGTTCTGGATGGTCTTGAACGTCGTTCGCATTGTACTGGAACAAGTTTTACCGGGGATAGTGGGTAAAGTCAGAGTGACAGTGACGGCATACCTTGGCCTGCTCATGATACGCTTGTGAGTCGTCAAACCTCACATGACGCTTTCTAGTCTTGTCGTCAACAAGTTGACCATTACAGCTGGAGTACGTGCAGTAGCAGGCAGGCATGGTGGTGGTTCTTTCGGTCTATCTTAATCGCTCGTTCGTAGGTTTTTCTACTGTCCATCCAACATCTTCATAGCGCCGATAGGCTTATATTTTGTCTTCACAACAAGCGACCCGTAGCTAGGGATTGCCCATTCATGGACTACAAAGTAGGCCATCTTATTCGCTTGTACATCACCAGGCATTGTCACAACGCTCTTGTATTTTTTTCTTTTTTTTCGACCTCCGCCAACATTGGCTTTCTCTTGGCTTTGTTTTTCTTGTTTCGTGGATAATAACTAGGGGTTGGCAAATACAACAACATCGGAGTTTCCACTCAACGCTATTATCTCTCCAGAATGCTACTCCATTGCTTCGCCGCACTTTCTTTGTTCTTGGTGATTAACTAATATTTCCAACGCACCCGCAATTATCCACTCGATGCTTATGTCGGTGACTTTAAATGTCACGACGACCTGAGGGGTATGAGCACTACTTCATACAATGCCTTGCATGCATTCCATTCGCCAGCGTCGCCGCTTCCTTCCTCACTTACCTCCTGGTTCGATGCGATGTAGTGTCAGCCCGGAGCTGGTTCCTCCACTCTTTCACACCATGAGGGGTGTGTTCCAAAAAAGTTTGGAAAATGATTCCGCAGATGGGCCGTCCACACCTCTGTCGCCGCTCACACCGACTGCATCTCCATCACTCATACCAAAGCCTTCGGGGGAAGTCGGCCGTGTTGGTCGTGGGGGGTATACCCTTAGAGATATCCTCGAGCAACAGCACAGGTGGGAAGATGGACTTTACCAAAAAATCAGGGTATAATCTACTCGTTTGTAACACAGCTGTCACGCTCAGATTTTTCTTAGGAAAGGGTACGTTCCTTGGCCGATGAATATTTGGATATGTCTCTCGCCTATTCTACTCAAGCTACAAGATCCATGAATAAACTTACTCTTGTCTGTGAGATGGTACAATATTGATCTTTTCTGACCGAGTGGACGTGCAATTAATCACATAAGCAGGCCTCCAAAGAATTTCCCGCCCTCCTCGAGTATGAAGGAAATTGGGTTGTACATGATTACCTACGTATTTTCTTGAAAAACAGCGCACAAAAAGCCAAGAAAGATCAACAGCAGAAGGATAAAGAATTGGAAGCCAAGGGCAAAGCTAGAGGTGTGTACGCTCCTGGATGTTCAGCGGTGTTAATCTTATTGTGGACCCAAGAAGCCAATTGACCATCGAGTTCCAGTTGCGCACCAGTTTGATGGTAAGCACTGCGATATATGACGTTGTGATAGTTGCTGATCATTTCCCCTGGTTACTTCTGGCTGATCTTCCTGTTTTTTAGAGTCCTGATATCCATGTCGATATGAATATCTGCAAACGATAGCTGTTCGATAGCCATCGGCAAGATACGACATGACACCTGACTCGGCCGAGTCTCGGTGCACCTCTGCATACGTGGCAAGCAACCTGTATCATTACTCTTTTAGTTACTCAGAGCCTCGTAATCGTAACTTTGTATTGATTAAATCGGTCGGAAGTTTTCGATTGCTTCGCCGACACTGCTTCACCAACACTGGGCCGCGGGCCGCCCACTCACCCGAGTGCGGAAGACATAACTGCCATGAAAGCGCAGACAACCTATGCTTGGGATTGCTTGCAGCGAGCGCGAACTACTCATATGTAGGTTTCGCTCGATTGCTTCGCCCACTCCGAGTGCACAGATAACGTTGGATAACTGCCGCAAAAGCACAGACAGCTAACGCTCAGGCGGTGTTCACGCAACGCACGACTACAGATACGCAGACGATTTGACTTATTTTCTATATAGGATTCCCCCTATGAGCTCAAACTTGCTCGGCGCCTTCTCTAGGGGCCTCCACTACGCCCCGGGGTAAAGCGAGTCACAGCGGCAGGGATCGGTCGAAAATGTCGCCCGATCGGGTGGCGATGTTGAGGCGCACGGTGAAAGTAAATTCCACGCGCCATCCCTTCTTTCTCATCTATAGAAGGTAAGCAACGGTTGATAGAGCAGAGGAGGCGACTCACCTGGTTATTAAGAGGTATAACCACACCTCTTTTTATCCACTTCCAGGCGAGCTTCAGGAGCGAGCGGGCGATATGCAAGAACATCTTGGCCTGGTAAGCAAGTTGCTGGTTTGCAAGAGTATGGGGACACTCACCGTTTGGAGTTCGGTATTGGAGGTGCGGGTGTGTGAGGCAGGCGTCGACGCGCGTGAGCAGAACGAGCGCCCAAGTCGCGGGAGTACAAGCGCCTGCATGCCAACACACCACCGGCGCGTCACCACCTCCGCAACCCCGGCTCCTCGTCTGAAATGCACCGTTCCGCAAACTTCTAGGGGCAAGAGAAAGCGGCCGAATGCGAGGGATGCGTTGAAAGTAAGCAGCAGAGTCAGACCGCACAGAATGGTACATGATTCCAGGGTCTTCGTGTGGGATTGTGTTATTTACCCCTCCTGCGCCTTCGTCACGCGGTACAGCCTTAAAGAGATTTAATTGATCCTTTCCGGAGTTTCTGGGCCTTAAGCCACCACCCTGGGGCTGGAGAGGGCATTGCACTTACACCTCCTGGGTGTTCGACGATTTTTTCTTCTCATCTATAAACGTGCTCCTTTTTATAATACATCAATATTAATTTAATTCTCCAACCGTGAAGTGTTATAATTAAATCCTCCCTAAGCTGCACGCGCATGCGCCCTGTAACCACTACTCCTTCGACATCTATCCCCATGACTCGCCGGACCCACTAGCAGGACCACTCAAGACACGGTGGGGCGGGCAACAGTGGGACCCCAGACACGCTGTAAGGTTCCCTCGGGCTCTGGGCCCGAAACCACCTGTTTTCGCCTGTTTCGGCCTTACCCGCTTACTGTATTCCTCGGCCACCTGCAGCCACCCGGATTCAAAGTCAAGCCGTCTCCGTTCATATTTCGGTCTCCGCTTCCCTTCGCCACTCTTCGCCCCCGTGTTCCTGTCTCCTTCATACACTAATACTCAGTCATAATCCAAGTCTCGCCACGTCGTCTTCGTCTCAGTTCTCGTCTTTTTCTGCCTTGTCATCGTCTCCATCTCCTCTCGCAGTCGTCACCGCCCTGTCTGACCCCGGACACCCGCGGAATGCCACCAAACGACATGCCTCGGACGCCTTGCCCGAGCCATCCTTTCATCGCTTCACTTGCCTCTGCGTCGATCGCAGACGTTTTCTTTCATCCTGTCAAACTTCCCTCTATCACTCCACTAACCTCTGCCATCACCCATTGTCTTTCGTCGATCCACCCTATCGCTCCTAGTCGCTCGCAAGACGCCGATTGGAGGCCGCGTGAGCCATTGTCCCGTCGACTGGAATTCGGAGGAGGTTGTCCTATTGTTGTGCGTCATCGCGTCTCGTTTCCCTTGTTTGAAGTTCCCGTATGATCCTATGTTCTCGGCCTCGTTTTACTTAGATCTCGGAGGGTGCTCTCCTCATGGTCGCGCCCATATCCCTTTGTCTGCTCGTACCTGTGCCACTTCCCGTTCGACGTCCCGTTTGCTGCCTCTACTGTTTCCCCTCTATCCCTCTACCATTACTCTCACTATACGTTCGACTTAGTCTCGAAACGCGTCGTATACTGGCCCGCATGTATAAAAGCCGTTCTCTCTGACTCGGAAATATCATTGTTGATCCCCCATTTTTATCTCACCGTTTGCCTCTAAGTTCCATTCTACGCCGCGCCAGCTCGAGAACCTCGCCACCGTCTAAGCCATCGCCATCGCCATCGACATCGACATCGCCGCCTTCGCCTTCTGAGCCGTCGACCTCGGATTTGCCTGCCAAGTAGAAGCCACGCCTTCGTTATAGTCCCTGCCGCCGCCTCGCCTCCCCCAGCATACGCCGACGCCTTCGTCAACCGAGTCACCGCCAAGTCGCGCCAACGCGTTCGCCATCGACCTCGTCTTCACCCTAGCAGTCCACCAGTTATTCCAACATCCTTACCTCCTTCACGTCCTGTCATACCGCCTCGTCTTACTCTCCCTCGTTCCACCTTCGCTTGCTCTCGGGTCCCTTCCTCTTGGCTCGTTAGCTTCAGTAACCCCTGCGCGGAATCCTCTCCGCTTCGAACTCACACGGACGTCACTCCGTACAACGCACACACCCAAGACCCGCGACGGAGAGGTGCAACTTACGCCATGCCAGCCCAGGTAACACGCACGCGCCCCGCCTACCTCAACTTCTGGAAGCTATGCCATTCCCTCTGCGGTGTGGGCTTAGATGAATGGGCACGCATTAGCACAGTCAATGTAAGAGCCTTGGGCGGAGCGTCCTAGGATTATGGGATATAATATATCCTCATCTCCTGTATCGGGCCGATTGATCCCCATCGGCCGATTATCGCCAGCTGATAAGTTGACTATTCTTATTCTAAATTTGCAGCTAGATTTGTAGACTCTATTTACGTCTCATTTTATTTAATATAAATGGATGTCTTTACAAACTCTGCTGTGTTAAGCTAATTGATCCTCGTTAAGACCAAATTAATTGAGTAGGGTATGTCTATATAATGCAACCGATGATTCGCATCAGCTGATATAACAATTAAGTTTACATACATTTGGAAATAACCAGAGCTCTCTTAAGCAAGCGACTAATATCTAATTATTCAAGTATTTTTATTTATAATTGTCTGACACATAAGGAGGGCTCTACAAATTTTTCAATTGTCCTAATATAATTTGCGACGACAATCAACTTGACTTAGTAGTCAATATATTGGACATTAATTGATCCCTTAGTTGACTATAAGCAGACTCCACTTACCCGCTCCTGCCCGCCGTGTATGTGAAGGTGGTAATCACGTCACGTATCTGGGTGCTGAATATGGCAATAAGTTAGTCATCAATGTCAGCGATGAATCGAAACCGGAACCGCACCACCGCCTGTAGGTGATCACGCGATCACGATCTGCAATGGACTACGTTTCATGCTTCGACAATAACTCTGCGACCCTGCCGTGTCCATATGTCGATGCTCCTTGTCTTGGAGTTCGCCCGTAGCTGTTCCGAACGTTCGCGTTTGCACCACGTTCTAGTAAGAGCTCAGCAATTTCAAGACGCCCATTACACGATGCAAGATCCAACGCGGTCATTTGGTTCCTCTGCCGTGCATGAAGGTCGGCTTTATGATCAAGTAATAGTCGTGCGATGTGAAATTTCCCATACCGTGACGCATGATGCAGCGGGGTCAAACCGTGCGCGTCTCGGGAGTTCACATCCGCGCCATACTCAATCAACAATTTTGCCACCTCCAGTTGCCCAAACTGCGACGCCACAGCCAATGCGGTCTGGAGTTCCTCATCCCTTTCTTCGACATCCGAACCACGGTCAAGTAACGAACGTACGACATCAACCTGTCCATTTCTTGACGCGGTGCACACCGAAGGCTGCTCGTCGTCGCTGAATTCGCCACGTGATTGTTGCGGCTGCACAAAGTCTGGGAGCTGATTTTGTGGGTTAACTGATGACGTGGTTTGGTTCACCTCTCCGTCGAGAGACATCGTAGATTGGGATAGAAAGTTTGCAACCTCGAGTTTCGCACTGTCAGAGGCCAGGTCGAAAGGGGTCCTGTTGTCGTCATCACGTATATTATGATCTGCACCACATTCCAGTAGGAGCTTCACGAGATCGAGATGGTCTTTGACTGCTGCCAAATGCAAAGGAGTTCGACCACCGTTGTTACGAGAGCCCACATCTGCGCCACGTTGAATGAGCAGTTCTGCTATCTTGACGTGACCCCCAAGCGATGCCAAATGCAAAGGAGTCCAATCGCCGTTTTCACGAGAGCCCACATCAGCGCCATGTTGAATGAGTAGTTCTGCTATCTTGATGTGACCCCCATGCAATGCCAAATGCAAAGGAGTCCAATCGCTGTTGACACGAGAGCCCACATCAGCGCCATGTTGAATGAGCAGTTCTGCTATCTTGATGTGGCCCCCATGCGATGCCAAATGCAAAGGAGTCCAATCGCCGTTTTCACGAGAGCCCACATCAGCGCCATGTTGAATGAGCAGTTCTACCATCTTGATGTGACCCCCAAGCGATGCCGAATGTAAAGGAGTTCGACCATTGTTATTACGAGAGCCCACATCAGCGCCATGTTGAATGAGCAGTTCTGCCATCTTGATGTGACCGTTTTGCGACGCCGAATGCAAAGAAGTTCGACCATCGTTGTTACGAGAGCCCACATCTGCGCCACTTTCAATTAAGAGCCGAGCGGCATCCATATGACCACATTGTGCCGCTCCGTGTAGTGGAGAATAACCATCTTCGTTCTGGAAGTTCACGTGTGCCCCCTGCTGCAGGAGTAGACGCAATACCCCCATGTCTCCTGTCGACGAAGCCAAATCTAACGGAGTGCGGCCCCGTATGTCTCGTCGGTCGATATCTGCATTGTGCTCGAGCAACAATCGCACAACGCCATTCCGTCCGGCTTGCGATGCCCAGTGCAGTGGGCTTGCGCCGGTCTTGTCTACGACATTCACATCCGCGCCTCGCTCAAGAAGTGACACAGCCAGCTCGATGTCTTCCCTGATGAACGCGGCCAACAACGGACTCCCGTGATACCCTCCCCTGACATTGACATCGTCTGGGTAGCTGGCGATCAAGTGTTCTATGAGCTGGCGGAATCCACAGAGTATGGCGTAATATAATGGGACTGCATGCGGTCGTTCTGGGTGTGTCGTTGGCAGATCTCCTCTCCAGGGGTCATCTATGTCGTATATCCGCACCCAAGCAGAGAAATGTGACTTGTCTGGATTAAAGAGGTGTTCCATGGCAACTTGAATGGTCGACGATACGCCCTCAAACTGACCGTGGTCGATCCAGTGTCGGGCAGCGTAATCGGACAACGGAAAATCCTTAATGGTATCTTTGTCGATGTGATCGTCAAGCCGGAGCAAGACACTGAGGGAAGCTTGGGCGAGGATGGTATGCGCCGAGAGGGGAACAATGTGATATCCAGAAAGGTCCTGCCTCGCGGTGGCAAGGCGAGACGATGTCAGGAACTCCTTCACTGAAAAATGCGAGAATTGGACGATTCGGGAGCCGTCCACATCGACAACGCTGATGAGACCGGAGCACACAGAAAAAACAGCTTCCTCTGCATCGCCTGGTCGCCGGTCGGGGTCATATTTGGGAAGCGCTCCTGGATCGAACTGAACCGCTAAAATACCCGCGAGTTCCTCCACGCGAAGTGGTCTGATTGATACGGAAAGGCATTGGAAGAGGCGCTGCGCGTACTGTCGCACCTTTGCACCGATCGCCCGCAACGCGCGTTCGTATGTTTCGTCCAACGTCTCCGGCAAATCATTCAAAATGCTTCGAATATCCGCAGGTAACGTCTGACGCAGCACGTCCAACTGACAAAAGACCCATCTGAACCTGCGGGCGGGATTAGTAAGGTGATCGTTTCGAGAAACCATGACGGCGATCACTTACATCCCATCAGCTTTATCTGACAGCGTATCGATCACCAATTGCTTATCTCCTTCTCTCCATTTTCGCATCTTCCGATCAGAGTGCACAACCGCTTTGATGTACGAGGTAATGTCCGCCTTTTGCCCGTCTTCATCGTGAAGGGACATGCGGAGCGGTGCCAAAGGTTCGAAACTGTCTCGAATGTCGATCTCAGGGCGGCTTGACACACATATGTGTACATTTGGGAGCCTTAACTCGACAAGATGCTCTAGAAACTCGAGGACCCGCTCTCGCGCGGTCGGCAGCCCAGAGACGTTTGGGCACTCATCGAGAGCGTCAATAATGATATACATCGCGGGCTGTCCTGGCACTTGGAGCATTTCCACGAGACATTGTGAGAGGGCGTCTTCTGACGGCTGCGTGCCTCCGGCGTGATCGGAATACAAACGGGACAAAATCTGATAGCATGGATCAGACTTGGCGCTGAGCTGAAACACAAGAGAAGAGAGTAGTCCGCGCAGGTGTTGCTTCTTGGTGTCCTTGAAATCAAAATAATAGTACGCCATTGACGCTAACCCCGCTTTGCACGCGCTGTCGATTTTTCGGATGATTGAAGAACTGGCAGAGTGTGAGCGACTATAACGAAGGTAGTGAGACAAGACCTACAGTAAAATGGTCTTTCCGGAACCCGCTACACGATGCAGACGAATTAGGGTATTCGCGGCGAGTCTAATGTTGAGAACGTACGCTTTCCGTGGATCCACAGAAGGGATCCCTTGGCGTCCCACTCAGTAAAGACGCTTCCTTTGAAGAGCCATGTGGCAGATCCATCTTGATGGGAATCCCATCCAATATTGTAGTTCTCCGACGGATCTGGAGGGCAAAGCCAATTCTTGGAGTCCCTTTGCATCTGGTCACCTGTAACCCGTCTTAGCGCCTCCAGTTGACAAATGGGAGCACCAATTTATAACGAACGTCTCATCTTGTTTATATTACTCGCCATTTCTTGCATTGAACCTATCGTCGCGGTCAGCTCGCGCAACATCGATTTGCAAAAGCGGACAAAGCTTACCCAGCGCGTTCCGGATGCCTTCCGTCGACACTTTCCCGTCTGGTAACAACACAATACCTTAGTTGCGTCAGTAGTCGGCTAAGCAAACTCTGCGTACCATTCATGACTACTTTCACATTATTCATAAGTCCATGGACCACTTCTAGGGTCTGCGCGACGGTCATCCGGCCCTCCTCCTGAGTGAGACGGTCAAGCCTCCGTAGCACAGCCTCGATCTCGCTCTCTCCCAGCAGCTTCTTCGCGAATTTCTCTATACCATGTTGAGCTATCGTGTATTGAGGACGACGATCGACTCACTGAATCTGCCTTGCTTAATTTGCTTGGTAGCGAGGGCAAACACGGAGAGTAACTCGACCATTATCTTTCCGATTATATCGGTCATCGAAGGTGTCAACGGGACATCGGTATAGATCCGGAGGCGCTTGAGGAAGTTTCCGAGACATTCAAACAATTCAACGAGTGCATCGTAGCTTGAGCTGACACCGTCGGCCGCCTGAGATATGCGGATCAGGAAAAATGTCGGTGGAGAATGTCAGTGGACGTACCGTAATTAGAACATCCACGCCAACAAAGATCGCCTTTGCTGGTTGGAACGGGACCTGGTAGAAGGACAGTGGAAAGGTCAAGAGGGAAAAGGACAGACAGCTCATCACACTCACAGTCACGGTCTCGCCAAGGACGCCAGAAAGCGTATGGACGACCTGGACAACCGGGCTGAGCCAGTTGATCAACTTGCGATTTCCATCTCGATAGACTCTGAATGCGTTGGCCTTGTCCTCAAGCAGCTTAAGGACGTCATCGGGAGAATCGCGGCCTCTCAGCTGGTCGGCAAAGGGGTGCTTGTCGAGTTCTACGCCAATCTGGTCGTTGTAGTCGGCAAGAGCTTTATCGAGGATAGCTTGAAATGATATAGCAGGCATTTTGTAGATGGTTCCTAGAAGAAATAGAGATAAGTTGGCAAATTCGGTGGTAGCTGTGCGAGGTGGTAGGGGAGGGCTCGCGGCGAGCACTAGCGCCCGGCCTCGTGCCTCACAGAGCACCGCCTGCCTCTTCGGAACTTCTGTCGATGCCTGATGGAATTCCAACGCTGTACCCGTAACGGAGTAGCGACCATCGCCCTCACCGTCTCCAGACCATCGCTATGACCCGTGAAAGTATAGAATTTAAGTGCGGTGGTATCCCATAACATAAGTACAAACGAGAGAGACACACATACAATAAACCGAACACTATCCAGACCCTCCGGCATGGCTCTGACTGAACACCTTCAACCAACGGTCCCCCATCTCCGATCTCAGCGCCTCGACCCGCACCCGGAACGCGTCCGCCTCCTTGATCTCCTCCCCCACCCCATCCTCCACCATCCCGGGCGCCTCAAACACAGACGCAGCAGCGCGCGCACGCCACACCGACACGCGCACGCCCATCGTGCGATCCGGCGGTGGGCGCACCAGCACTGGCGACGGCGGGCCGTCAGAGTCCGCCAACGCGAGCGCTGGCGCTGGCGCATACTCGGTATGCGAGCGGCGGTGCTTGGGCGGGACGACGTCTGGCGCCTTCGGGATCGTGCCGTCCTCCTTCGCGGGGATGAGGGATGCGAGAGGAGCCTCGGGAAGTAACGACGCCGGCGCCCCGAGCGGAGAACGCGACGCCGAAGTGGGGGAGCCGACATGCTCGCTTGGCTCCTCCGAGACCGTGATCCACGTGCTGGCAGCATTCGCGTTCGCTGGTTCTGTGCCCAGGTGCTTCGCCCGCCTCTTCCGCGGTTTCGCGCTGATGGCGGGAAGGAGTGGCAATTGTGGGTGAGCGAAGAAAGATGCGGGAGGATTTCAGTCGGAACGAAGGTTAGCGCGTTATCTGCCAGCGAAAGATGCCTGAGGAATGCCCACTTTGGATGGTGGTAACTGGGGCGAGGTGGGGGATTCGGTGGGAGAAGAAGGCCGGGGTGGGTCTTCGCTCGTTGGTGTAACGACCGATTCCTCCGCACGTTCTGCAACGGAATCTGGAAGACGTGTGGTGTGAAACGACGATTGCCGCGAAAGGCTTGGGGGATCTAGAGAAGGGGTAGCTTGTCTCCAAGCTCTCAGGATTACGGAGTGAAACCAATGGTAACGCGTTTTCGTTCGGAAGGTGCGCCGGTATTTGCACGATCCTTTTGGGACCAGGGACTCGTAGCGATAGCGCTGGTATCTTTGTGAAGCTGCTAAAGACATACTTTAGCTCCTGGTCCACGCTAGGTGGTTCCGGACGTGCCCAGATGCCAACTCCTAACGAAAGCCGGGAAACAGCAGGTAGTGAGGTACGGACGGAAGAGACGAGATGGCATGAACCTCCGCTGTGAGATACATCGATGTAGTTTGGGGCGTGATGGGTTGACAGCCTTCGAGTCGCGAGAGCCGACATGATAGCCGAGGGCTTCGAGGCGGATGAGGATATATAATAGATGGAGGGTATCGACAGTGGAAGTGAGGGGTTCGGGTCCGGTGGAATGGGGAGTGCTGACCGAGAATGTGAGGATTCACCTCTAAGGCCTCACTGCAGGATGCAAGGCGCGTTATGCTCGTTCACAACAATGGAGCAAGGGTATATCTGCTCATTCTCTCGTATCGATCGTTAATGATACAGTAGGTTCTCTCAAAGCTAGACTGGCTATTAGCACGTGGATATGTGTTTTCAATTGAACACACCATCACACCTGCAAGTGAGCTCCGCTACCTCTAGCAGCGGGTGTACCAAATGCGACAAGGAACAAACTTGGGCACCGGCAGGCTTAGTGGGGTCGACGATGACGAAGGACTTGTAGCCGGAGAGCTGCAGTTGGGAAGGTACATTGTTCACGCTAGAGTGGGGATGGCTATACGACGAATACAAGGGCGTTTTCAGGTAAAGAAAAGAAAAATGGATTTATGTGAAGGAGCAAGCACGTCACGCATCAATGCATCTGAATCACGCGTCACGTATCCGGGTGCTGAATATGGCAATAAGTTAGTCATCAATGTCAGCACTGCGGAAACCGGAACCGCACCTGTGGTGATCACGATCTGCAATGGACTACGTTTCATGCTTCGATAATAACTCTGCGATCCTGCCGTTTCCATATACCAATGCTCCTTGTCTTGGAGTTCGCCCGTAACTGTCCCGAACGTTCGCGCTTGCACCACGTTCTAGTAAGAGCTCAGCAATTTCAAGACGTCCATTGCACGATGCAAGATACAATGCGGTGCGTTGGTTCCTCTGCCGTGCGTGAAGGTCAGCTTTATGATCAAGTAATAGTCGTACGATGTGAAGTTTCCCACGCCGCGACGCGTGATGCAGCGGGGTCACACCGTGCACGTCTCGGGAATTCACATCCGCGCCATACTCAATCAACAATTTTGCCACCTCAACTTGCCCAAACATCGACGCCACAGCCAATGCGGTCCGGAATTCCTCATCCCTTTCTTCGACATCCGAACCACGGTCAAGTAACGAACGTACGACGCCAACCTGTCCATTTTTTGACGCAGTGCACACCGAAGGTTGCTCATCGTCGCTGAATTCGCCACGTGATTGTTGCGGCTGCACAAAGTCTGGGAACTGATTTTGTGGATTAACTGATGACGTGGTTTGGTTCACCTCTCCGTCGAGAGACATCGTAAATCGGGATAGAAAGTTTGCAACCTGAAGTTTCTCGTTGTCAGAGGCCAGGTCGAAAGGGGTCCTGTTGTTGTCATCACGTATACTATGATCTGCACCACATTCCAGTAGGAGCTTCACGAGATCGAGATGGTCTTTGAGTGCTGCTAAGTGCAAAGGAGTTCGACCACGGTTGTGACGAGAGCCCACATCAGCGCCATGTTGAATGAGCAGTTCTGCCATCTTGATGTGACCGTTTTGCGACGCCCAATGCAAAGGAGTCCAATCGTCGTTGACACGAGAGCCCACATCAGCGCCATGTTGAATGAGCAGTTCTGCCATCTTGATGTGACCGTTGTGCGACGCCAAATGCAAAGGAGTCCAATCGTCGTTGACACGAGAGCCCACATCAGCGCCATGTTGAATGAGCAGTTCTGCCATCTTGATGTGACCGTTTTGCGACGCCGAATGCAAAGGAGTCCAATCGTCGTTGCGACGAGAGCCCACATCCGCGCCATGTTGAATGAGCAGTTCTGCCATCTTGATGTGACCGTTTTGCGACGCCCAATGCAAAGGAGTTCCACCGTTGTTGCGACGAGAGCCCACATCAGCGCCATGTTGAATGAGCAGTTCTGCCATCTTGATGTGACCGTTTTGCGACGCCGAATGCAAAGGAGTCCAATCGTCGTTGCGACGAGAGCCCACATCCGCGCCATGTTGAATGAGCAGTTCTGCCATCTTGATGTGACCGTTTTGCGACGCCCAATGCAAAGGAGTTCCACCGTTGTTGCGACGAGAGCCCACATCAGCGCCATGTTGAATGAGCAGTTCTGCCATCTTGATGTGACCGTTTTGCGACGCCGAATGCAAAGGAGTCCAATCGTCGTTGCGACGAGAGCCCACATCCGCGCCATGTTGAATGAGCAGTTCTGCCATCTTGATGTGACCGTTTTGCGACGCCAAATGCAAAGGAGTCCAATCGTCGTTGACACGAGAGCCCACATCAGCGCCATGTTGAATGAGCAGTTCTGCCATCTTGATGTGACCGTTTTGCGACGCCCAATGCAAAGGAGTTCCACCATCGTTGCGACGAGAGCCCACATCAGCGCCATGTTGAATGAGCAGTTCTGCCATCTTGATGTGACCGTTTTGCGACGCCCAATGCAAAGGAGTCCAATCGTCGTTGCGACGAGAGCCCACATCCGCGCCATGTTGAATGAGCAGTTCTGCCATCTTGATGTGACCGTTTCGCGACGCCGAATGCAAAGGAGTTACACCAATATTGTTACGAGAGCCCACATCTGCGCCACTTTCAATTAGGAGCCGAGCGGCATCCAGATGTCCACAATGTGCCGCTACGTGTAGTGGAGAAAAACCATCTTCGTCCTGGAAGTTCACGTGTGCCCCCTGCTGCATGAGTAGACGCAATACCCCCATGTCTCCTCTCAACGAAGCCAAATCTAACGGAGTGCGGCCCCATATGTCTCGTAGGTCGATATCTGCATTGCGCTCGAGCAACAATCGCACAATGTCATTCCGTCCGGCTTCCGATGCCCAGTGCAGTGGGCTTGCGCCCCTCTTGTCTACAACATTCACATCCGCGCCTCGCTCAAGAAGTGACAAAGCCAGCTCGATGTCTTCCCTGATGAACGCGGCCAACAACGGACTCCCGTAATACCCTCCCCTGACATTGACATCGTCTGGGTAGTTGGCGATCAAGTGTGTTATGAGCTGGCGGAATCCACAAAGTATGGCGTAATATAATGTGACTGCATGCGGTCGTTCTGGGTGTGTCGTGGGCATGTCTCCTCTCCATGGGTCATCTATGTCGTATATCCACACCCAAGCAGAGAAGTGCGGCTTGTCTGGATTAAAAAGGTGTTCCATGGCAACTTGAATGGTCGACGATACGTCCTCAAACTGGCCGTGATCGACCCAGTGTCGAGCAGCGTAATCGGACAACGGAAAGTCCTTAATGCTACCTTTGTCGATGTGGTCGTCAAGCCGGAGCAAGACACTGAGGGAAGCTTGGGCGAGAATGGTATGCGCCGAGAGGGGAACAATGTGATATCCAGAAAGGTCCTCCCCCGCGGTGGCAAGGCGAGACGATGTCAGGAACTCCTTCACTGAAAAATGCGAGAATTGGACAATCCGGGAGCCGTCCACATCGACAACGCTGATGAGACCGGAGCACACAGAAAGAACAGCTTCCTCTGCATCGCCTAGTCGCCACTTAGGGTTAAAATTGGGAAGCGCTCCTGGATCGAACCGAACCGCCAGAATATCCGCGAGTTCCTCCACGCGAAGTGGTCTAATTGATACGGAAAGACATTGGAAGAGGCGCTGCGCGTATTGTCGCACCTTTGCACCGATCGCCCGCAACGCGCGTTCGTATGTTTCGTCCAACGTCTCCGGCAAATCATTCAGAATGCTTCGGATATCCGCAGGTAACGTCTGACGCAGCACGTCCAACTGACAAAAGACCCATCTGAACCTGCGGGCGGGATTAATAAGGCGATCGTTTCGAGAAACCATGATGGCGATCACTTACATCCCATCAGCTTTATCTGAGAGGGTATCGATCACCAGCTGCTTATCTTCTTCTCTCCATTTTCGCATCTTCCGATCAGTGCGCACGACCTCTTTGATGTAGGACGTAATGTCCGCCTTTTGTCCGTCTTCATCGTGAAGGGACATGCGGAGCGGTGCCAAGGGTTCGAAACTGTCTCGAATGTCGATCTCAGGGCGACTTGACACACATATGTGTACATTTGGGAGCCTTGACTCGACAAGATGCTCTAGAAACTCGAGGACCTGCTCTCGCGCGGTCGGTATCCCAGAGATGTTGGGGCACTCATCGAGAGCGTCAATGATGATGTACATCGCAGGCTGCCCTGGCACTTGGAGCATTTCCACGAGACATTGTGAGAGTGCGTCTTCTGAAGGCTGCGTGCCTCCGGCGTGATCGGAATACAAACGGGACAAAATTTGATGGCATGGATCAGACTTGGCGCTGAGCTGAAACACAAGAGAAGAGAGGAGTCCGCGCAGGTGTTGCTTCTCGGTGTCCTTGAAGTCAAAATAATAGTACGCCATTGACGCTAATCCCGCCTTGCACGCGCTGTCGATTTTTCGGATGATTGAAGAACTGGCGGAGAGCGTGAGGGACTATAACGAAGGTAGTGAGAAAAGACCTACAGTAAAATGGTCTTTCCAGAACCTGCTACATGATGCAGAAGAAATTAGGGTCGTCGCCGCAAGGCCAATGTTGAGAACGTACGCTTTCCGTGGATCCACAGAAGGGATCCCTTGGCGTCCCACTCAGTAAAGACACTTCTTTCGAAGAGCCATGCGGCAGTTCTATCTCGATGGGATTTGCATCCAATATTGTAGTTCACCGACGGATCTGGAGGGCAAAGCCAATTCTTGGAGTCCCTTTGCATCTGGTCACCTGTAACCCGTCTTAGCGCCACCAGTTGACAATGGGAGCACCAATTCATAACGAACGTCTCATCTTGTTTATATTACTCGCCATTGAACCTATCGTCGCGGTCAGCTCGCGCAACATCGATTTGCGAATGCGGTAAAAGCATACCCAGCGCGTTCCGGATGCCTTCCGTCGACACTTTCCCGTCTGGTACCAACACAATACCTTAGTCGCGTCAGAAACCGGCTAAGTAAACTTTGCGTACCATTCATGACTACTTTCACATTATTCATAAGTCCATGGACCACTTCTAGGATCTGTGCGACGGTCTCCCGGCCCTCCTCCTGAGTGAGACGGTCAAGCCTCCGTAGTACAGCCTCGATCTCGCTCTCTCCCAGCAGCTTCTTCGCGAATTTCTCTATTCCATGTTGAGCTATCGTGTATTGAGGACGACGATCGACTCACTGAATCTGCCTTGCCTAATTTGCTTGGTAGCGAGAGCAAACACGGAGAGTAACTCGACCATTATCTGTCCGATTATATCGGTCATCGAAGTGGTCAACGTGACATCGGTATAGATCCGGAGGCGCTTGAGGAAGTTTTCGAGACATTCAAACAAGTCAACAAGTGCATCGTAGCTTGAGCTGACGCCGTTGGCCGCCTAGGATATGCGGATTAGGAAATATGTCGGTGGTGGAGAATATCAATTGACGCACCGTAATCAGAACATCCACGCCAACAAAGATCGCCTTCGCTGGTTGGAACGGGACCTGGTAGATGGATAGTGGAAAGGTTAAGGGGGGAAAGGACATGCGGCTCATCACACCCACAGTCACGGTTTCGCCAAGGACGCCAGAAAGCTTATGGATGACCTGGACAACCGGGCTGAGCCAGTTGATCAACTTGCGATTTCCATCCCGATAGACTCTGAATGCATTGGCCTTGTCTTCAAGCAGCTTAAGGACGTCATCGGGAGAATCGCGGCCTCTCAGCTGGTCGGCAAAGGGGTGCTTGTCGAGTTCTACGCCAATCTGGTCGTTGTAGTCGGTAAGAGCTTTATCGAGGATCGCTTGAAATGATATAGCAGGCATTTTGTAGATAGTTCCTAGAAGAAATAGAGATACGTTGGCAAATTCGGTGGTTGTTGTGTGAGGTGGTAGGGTGGAGGGCTTGCAGCGAGCACTAGCGCCCGACCTCGTGCCGCACAGAGCACCCCCTCTTCGGAACTTCTGTCAATAACTGATGGAATTCCAACGCTGTACTCACAACGGAGCAGCGACCATCGCCCTCTCACCGTCTCGACCATCGCCATGACCCGTGAAAATATAGAATTTAAGTGTGATGGTATCCCATAACATAAGTACAAACGAGAGAGACACACATACAGTAAGCCAAACACTATCCAGACCCTCCGGCGTGGCTCTGACTGAACACCTTCAACCAACCGTCCCCCATCTCCGATCTGAGCGCCTCGACCCGCGCCCGGAACGCGTCCGCCTCCTTGATCTCCTCCCCCACCCCATCCTCCACCATCCCAGGCGCCTCAAACACAGACGCAGCAGCGCGCGCGCGCCGCGCCACAGACCGCCGAGCCGACACGCGCACGCTCATCGTGCGATCCGGCGGCGGGCGCACCAGCACTGGCGACGGCGGGCCGTCAGAGTCCGCCAACGCCAGCGCCGGTGCCGGCACATACTCGGTATGCGAGCGGCGGTTCTTGGGCGGGACGACGTCCGGCGCCTTCGGCGTCGTGCTGTCCTCCTTCGCAGGGAGGAGGGATGCGAGAGGAACCTCGGGAGGACGACGCCGGCGCCCCGAGCGGATCGCGCGACGTCGAAGTGGGAGAGCCGACATGCTCGCTTGGCTCCTCCGAGACCGTGACCCACGCGTTCGCGTTCGCCGGGTCTCCGTCCCGGTGCACGATGCGCTTTGCCCGCTGTTTCCGCGGTTTCGCGCTGGAGGCGGGGAGGAGTGGTGATTGTTGGTGTGATGAGGGGGCTGGCGAAAACGCTGGGCTGCTCGAAGAGCTGGCGCCGCTCGAGGGGGCTGGGGCGACTGCCGTCGTTGATGGAGCCGGGCGACTGCTGGTGCTGGTGCGGTTGTCGCTGTTGCCGCTCCTCCAACAGACACCACTGGTGGTGAATATGCCTTGGACATCGGCCGCATGGAGTTCATCTGTTCTGGTGGGGGAGAGGTCAGGTTCCTTCGCTCGTAGAACCCGGCTGGCGTCCCATCCAGAAGGATCGACTTTCCCTCCTTCCAGAAAAAGTCGAAGCGCTTGACGCGATAGTCACTCTCGATCTCCGTGAAAGCGTTTCCCTCCACCCACACCTCGGTAATGTTGGGTAACAACGAGAGTCGGCCCACCTCTCCCGATTCCTCCACTTGATTGTGTCTGACGTTCACGCGCTCTAGTGCCACCAGCCGCTCTAGACCGCAAAGCGAATCCAGGCGATTCCGGGACAGGTTGAGTGCAAGCACTTGCCAGTTTCTTGTAAATGCCCAGGACGGAATCAATCATGTTATCGGAGAGGTTGAGTGAGACGAGAATGTAAAAAGATGATAAGCCAGGAGGGACGGAAACGAGCAAATTCGAGGGTAAATTGAGGTGGGTGAGCGAAGAGAGATGCGGGAGGATTTTGAGTCGGAATGAAGGTTAGCGCGTTATCTGCCAGCGAAAGATGCCTGAGGAATGCCCACTTGGATGGTGGTAACCGGGGCGAGATGGAAGATTCGGTGGGAGAAGAAGGCCAGGGTGGGTCTTCGCTCGTTGGTGTGACGACCGTTTCCTCCGCATGTTCTTCCACGGAATCTGGAAGACGCATGCTGTGGAGTGATGATTGCCGCGAAAGGGCAGGATCATCTACAGTATCACCGTGTTGATGAAATGAGGTACGTCATCGAGCCATGAATGGAAAAAGAAAAATGACGAAAAGAGAGAAAAAGGTGAGTGTGGTGGTGGCACAGGCGCTGTCCATGGGACCGGCCATTGTGCTCGAAGCAATCCCGGCCAACATTTCACTGGCTCAGTTCGTATATTCACATATGAAAAAACAGTTGACGGAAGGCACGTTTCAGATGCCGTATCTTCTATGTTGACAAATCTCTCCTTGTCTCCATATACTTTGACCCTTGAAGCTTGCCAGTGACGTACAACGCTCGGTCGCTGACAGCGCCCTGATACTGACATAGTGAGTCAGACAATGTCGCTATTATATTTGTTATGGCCGCCTTTGCTCCCAGAAAAGAGCCACGGACGACTCCAGAGGAGTCTCCACTCACTCCCGCAAGATTCCAATCTACTTCAAGTTGGTTGGTGACCGACGTCAGCTCGAGCTCACTAGAAATGAATGTCTCCCTGCAGATGTCCGATACTGTATTGCCGTGGTCCATCCGAATTACAGCACTGTATACAAGACTGTATATCAGACGACCAGCCCATAGTCCAATGCCGCTGATGACCCGATTCGGAAACACCACATTTTTTGGAGGCTCGTCGCCGCCGTACCAACGGGGCCAACTCCGGTCATGGACCATCATGTATCACGGCCCCGATTCCCGGGTCAAGTTCCCTCGGTTCATCTCCCTTGTATTTCAAGCGTCTTCACATCTCATCTGGATATTGACGCATTTCCCAAGCGGTTATTCTAAAGGCACCTCTCCGCCGACAAATCCACAAACTGGAGCGCGAGAGGCTCGAGGGGTTCTTATCAGAGAGCGCGGCAGGTACATTCCCTCTCTCTGCGAGACGCTCATCCGCTCATGCGTGCACAGAAGGGACGTGCGAGTACACACCAGGGCCCGTCGCACGATCGATCCGTGAGGTCCTCGTCGAGTTTTGTTCCGTGTGCATGTTGCATGGCCACGTCTCTGACCATTTTACACCTCTGCGCTCGTGATAGCGCCCTATCACGGGCGCTAGTGCACCTGCGTGTCGTAATCGCCCCTTACAAGACTAAGGCATCAAAGCGCGTGGGTGTGCCGGGCCCAGTGGTGGAACGTCTTTCCTCGTGTTACTCCTGGGCAAGTTGCCTTCATTTAGTTTCCCTGTTCCCCCCTGCCGCTTTATTTAGCGCGTGTGCTATTTCTACCCATCAATTATTTCAGCGACCATGTCTAGTTCATAGTCCTGGTTGAACTCATGCTTAAACTTCCGATCATCTTGTTGGCAGAATACATGACGATCCGAAGAGAGAAACGCCAAGGAAAGGCGATGGTGGAGAGGGTAGCTACTGGAATCAACCGCTACCTGGAAGGCTGGCAAAGGGGCAAGGGCATGTAGGAACGACGAAAGCAAGAACTTAGGAATTAGCTTGCGAGGAGGCGAGATGAGGGTTCGCCGGCCTCGCACTCTATTTTTTTCTTCAAGTTTTTCTTTCAAGCTCAAGAAGCTTCTCGCCGATTTCGATGATAGAGTACAGTGACAGGGATGGTTGTTGCAGTGAGGATCGTGGCGATCAAATGGTGTCTGAGGCCAGAGACCTAAGAAGAACGCATCCTAGCTTAGAACGGCAGGGACAAGGATGGCCGATTTTGCCCAACGCCGAAGCTAGATTGGCTATGAGCACGTGGATATGGCTTTTTTGACTTGCACACACTGTCACACCCGCAAGTGAGCTCCGCTACGGCTCTGGGGGTAGGTGGACTAAATACGATAAGGAACAAACTTGGGCAGTCACAGGCTTAGTGCGGTCGACGATATGTAGAGAGCCGTTGGGAAGGAACATTATTCACGTTAGAGTGGGGATGGTGATACGACGAACACAATGAAGCCATCTTTGACTTTTCAGGTAAAGAAAAGAAATTGGATTTATGTGGGCGTGATGCTGCCAGTGTAGAAATCGAGACAAACAATCGTACTGTATTACGTATCCGGTATCGCGGCGTGGCACTGCTTGTACGGTACAGCCCTCATATAGCTTAATAGTTGGCGTCAATCAATGCGGTACGAATCGAAACTGGAACCGCACCTGTAAGTGATCATGTTCCGCAACGGACTACGTTTCGTGCTTTGACAATAACTCTGCAGTCTTGCCGTGTCCAGATGTCGACGCTTCTTGTCTTGCAGTTCGCCCGTAGCTGACCGAGTGTTCGCATTTGCACCACGTTCTAGTAAGAGCTCAGCAGCTTCTTCTGCATCGCCTAGTCGCCAGTCGGGGTTGAACATAGGAAGCGCTCCTGGATCGAGTCGAACCGCCAAAATATCTGCAAGCTCCTCTACACGAAGTGGTCTAATTGATACGGAAAGGCATTGGAAGAGGCGCTGTGCGTACTGTCGCACCTCTGCATCGATCGACAGTAACGCGCGTTCATATGTTTCTTCCAACGTCTTCGGCATATCATTCAAAGTGCTTCGGATATGCGCGGGTAACGTCCGGCGCAGTACCTCCAACTGGCAAATGACCCATCTGAACCTCTAAGCGGGACTAATTGGCTGACTGTTTCGAAAAACCATGACGGCGATCACTTACATCCCATCTGCTTTATCTGACAGAGTATCAATCACCAATTGCCTATCTCCTTCTCTCCATCTTCGCATCCTCAGATCAGAACGCACGACCGCTTTGATGTAGGAATAAATGTCCGCCTTTTGTCCGCCTTCATCGTGAAGGGACATGCGGAACGGTGCCAAGGGTTCAAAAGTGTTTCGAATGTCGATCTCCGGGCGGCTTGACACACATATGTGTACATTTGGGAGCTCCAACTCGACAATATAGCCTAGAAACTCGAGCACCTGGTCTCGCGCGGTCGGTATCCCAGAGATGTTGGGGCACTCATCGAGAGCGTCAACGATGATGTACATCGCGGGCTGTCCTGGCACTCGGAGCATCTCCACGAGACATTGTGAGAGTGCGTCTTCTGAAGGCTCCTGCGTGCCTCCGGCGTGATCGGAATACAAACAGGACAATATTTGATAGCATGGATCGGACTTGGCGCTGAGCTGAAACACAAGAGAGGAGAGTAGTCCGCGCAGATTTTGCTTCTCGATGTCCTTGAAATCAAAATAATGGTATGCCATTGATGCTAACCCCGTCTTGCATGCGCTGTCAATTTTTCGGATAATGGAAGAACTAGCGGAGAGGGTGAATGGCCATAACGAAAGTGGTGAGACAAGACCTACAGTAAAATTGTCTTTCCGGAACCGGCTACACGATGCAGAAGAAATTAGGGTCGTCACGGCGAGGCTAATGTTGAGAACGTACGCTTTCCGTGGATCCACAGAAGCGATCCCTTGGCGTTCCACTCAGTAAAGACGCTTGCTTCGAAGAGCCAAGTTGCAGTTCCATCTCGATGCGATTTGCATCCAATGTTGTGGTTTTTCGATGGATCCGGAGGGCAAAGCCAACTTTTGGAGTCCCTTTGCATCTGGTCACCTGTAGCCCGTCTTAGAGCCACTATTCGACAGTGGGAGCACCAATTAATAACGAACGTCTGATCTTGTTTATATCACTCGCCATTTGTTGCATCGAATCTATCGTCGCGGTCAGCTCGTGCAACATCGCGAAAAGTGGTAAACGCATACCCAGAGCGTTTCGGATGCCATCCATTGAAGCTTTCCCGTCTAGTACAAAGACAATGCCTTAGTCGCGTCAGAAACTGGTCAAGCAAACTTTGCGTACCATTCATGACTACTTTCACATTACCCACAAGTCCGTGGACCACTTCTAGGGTCTGCGCGACGGTCATCCGGCCCTCCTCCTAAGTGAGACGGTCCAGTGACGGTCCAGCCTCCGTAGCACAGCCTCGATCTCGCTCTCTCCCAGCAGCTTCTTCGCAAATTTCTCTATACTATGTTGAGCTATCATTTATTGAGGACGATGACCCACTTACTGAATCTGCCTTGTGTAATTTGCTTGGTAGCGAGGGCAAAGACGGAGAGTAATTCGACCATTATATTTCCGACTATATCGGTCATCGAAGGTGTCAACGGGACATCGGTATAGATCCGGAGGCGTTTGAGGAAGCTTGCGAGACATTCAAACAAATCAACAAGTGCGTCGTAGCTTGAGCTGACACCGTCGGCTGCCTAGGATATGCAGGTCAGGAAATATGTCGGTGGAGAACGTCAATGGATGTACTGTACCGTAATTAGAACATCCACGCCAACAAAGATCGCCTTCGCTGGTTGGAACGGGACCTGGTAGCCGAACAGTGAAAAGGTCAAGAGGAAAACTAGCACATTCAGTACTATTAAACTCACGGCTTCGCTGAGAACGCCAAAAAGCGTATGGATGACCTGGACTACTGGGCTAAGCCAGTCGATCAACTTGCGATTTCCATCCCGATAGACTCTAAATGCATTGACCTTGTCTTCAAGTAGCTTAAGGACGTCATCGGGTGAATCAAGACCTCTCAGCTCGTCGGCAAAAGGGTGCTTTTCGAGTTCTATGCCAATCTGGTTGTTGTAGTCGGCGAGAGCTTTATCGAAGATAGCTTGAAATGACACAGCAGGCATTTTGTGAACGGTTCCTCGAAAAGATAGAGATAAGCTGGTAAATTTGGTGGCAGTTGTGCGAGCTCGCAGCAAACACCAGCGCGCGGCCTCGTGTCGCACAGAGCACCGCCTCCTCGGAACGCCTGATGAAATTCCTACGCTGTACCCACAACGGAGCAACGACCATCGCCTTCACTATCTCCAGACCATCGCAAAGACCCGTGAAAATATAGAATTTAAGTGCAGTGGTATCCGTATCCTGTAACATAAGTACAAACGAGAGAGACACATAGTACACCGAACACTATCCAGACCCTCCAGCGTGGCTCCGACTGAACACCTTCAAACAACCGTCCCCCGACCCGCGCCCGGAACGCGTCCGCCTCCTTGATCTCCTCCCCCACCACATCCTCAACCTTCCCGAGCGCCTCGAACACAGACGCAGCAGCGCGCGCACGCCGCGCCGCAGACCACCAAGCCGACACGCGCACGCTCATCGTGTGATCCGCCGGCGGGCGCACCAGCACTGGCAACGACGGGCCATCCGAGCCTACCGATGCCAGCGCCGATGCTTGGGCAGGACGACATCCGGCGCATTCGGCGTCGTGCTGTCCTCCGCGGGAAGGGATGGTGCGAGACGAGCCTCTGGTGCAGGGGGTAACGACGCCGACGCCGCGAGCAGAGAGCACGACGCCGAAGTGGGAGAGCCGAAATGCTCGCTTGGCTCCTTGATCTACGTGCCAACGGTGTTCGGGTTCACCGGGTCTGCGTTCAGGTGCACGATGCGCTTCGCCCGCATTTTCCGGGGTTTCGCGCTGGTGGCAGGGAGGAGCGGCGATTGTTGGTGCAATGAAGGGGCTGGCAAAAACGCTGGGCTGCTCGAAGAGCTGGCGCCGCTTGATGGGGCTGGGGCGACTGCTGTTGTTGGTGCAGTTGTCGCTGTTGCCGCTCCTCCAACAGATACCACTGGTAGCGAATATGCCTTGGACATCGGCCGCGTGGAGTTCGTCTGTTCTGGTGGGGGGAGGTCAGGCTCTTTCGCTCGTAGAACCCGGCTGGAGTCCCATCCAGAAGGATCGACTTCTCCTGTCAGAAAAAAAGTCGACGCGGTGTCATTCTCGATCTCCGAGCAAGCGTTGCCCTATACCCACACCTCGGTAATGTTGGGTAACAACGTGAGTCGGCCCACCTCTCCTAATTCCTCTACTTGATTGTGTCTGATATCCACGCGCTCTAGTGCCACGTGCCGCTCGCAAAGCGAACTAGAGCGAATCCAGGCGATTCGAGGGCAGCTTGAGTGCGAGCACTTGGCCCAGTGTCTTGTAAACGCCCAGGACGGAATCAATCATGTCATCTGAGTGGTTGATTGAGACGAGATTGTACAAAGATGATAGGCCAGGAAGGACCGAAACGAACAAATTCGAGGATAAATCGAGGTGGGTGAGAAGAGAGATGCGACAGGATTTCAGTCGGAATGAAGGTCAGCGCATTATCGGCCAGAGAAGATGCCTGAGGAATAACCACTTGGATGGTGGTAACTGGGGCGAGACCGAGGATTCGGTGGGTGAAGAAGGCCGGGATGGGGTGAGTCTTCGCTCGTTGGTACGACGACCGTTTCCTCCGCGTTCTGCAACGGAATCTTCCACGCGTGCTGTGGAATGACGATTGCCACAAAAGGGTAAAATCATCTATCACCGTATTGATGAACAGATGATGAGATACGTCATCGAGCCCATGAATGGAAAACAGAGAATGACGAGAGGAGAGAAAAAGGTAAGTGTGGTGGTTGCACGGGTCCACAGTGGCGGGCGTGTCCATGGGTGGGACCGAGATCAGGACCCCGGTCACTAGGTCACTGCGCGCTCGAAGCAATCTCCGAGTCATTGGCCTGGGGGTAGACCATTCGTATATTCACTCTCACTTATGCTACGGGGACGAGGTATGCAAAAACGGTATACTGTACATCGTTGACGGAAGGCACGTTTCAGACGCCGTGTTCTACGTTGATAAATCTTTCCTTGTCTCCATATAACCCTTGAAGCTTGAAGGTACAACGTACAACGCTCGGTCGCTGTCAGTGCCAGAGAATGTCGTCATATTCGTCATGGCCGCCTCTGGTCCCAAAAATCAGCCACGGGTGACGACCCCGGAGGAGCCTCCTATATTCGGACCTTCACTAGGTTCTTTTTGCCTGGACTCACTCCCACAAGAACTCATACTACTACTAAAGGCGATTCCCAACATGCACTTGGTTGATGACCGGTGACCGACGTCAGCTCGAGCTCACTAGAAACGAATGTCTCCCTGCAAATAAGCGATACTGTATTCCAATATGGGGGTGGCATCACATACACCTTTACTCCGAGCGCGAATGGCGATTTAATTGGTGTAGCTGACCCTTGTGGTCCATCCGAAACTACAGTATCGTATATCAGACGTCCACGATCACAGGCTAATTGATTCGGAAATAGCACAATTTTTGGAGGTTCGTCGCCGTACCAACGGGACCAACCCTGCTCATTGACCATCGCGGGTCAAGATCCTTCGTGTCATCTCCCTTGTGTTTCAACCGTCTTCACGTCTCATCTGGACATCAACGCATTTCCTAAGCGGTTATTCTAAAGGCGCCTCTCCGCCGGCAAGCAGGAACGCGAGGAGGTTCTTATCAGAGAAGGCGGTAAGGTAGGGGTTCCCTGACCCTCATCCGCTCACGCGTGAACAGAAGGAATGTATGGTACGCGTACGCAACCAAGGCACGTCGAGGTTCTCGTCGAGTTTTGCTCCGTGCGCATGTTACATGACCACGTCTAACCATTTCACGCCTCTGCGCCCGTGATAGGGCGCTAGTGCACCTGCGTGCCGTAATTAATCACCAAAATATGCGGGCGTGCCAGTGGTGTAACGTCTTTCCTCGTGTTACTCATCGTGGGCAAGTTGCCCTTGTTTTTCGTGTTCCCTCCTGCTGCTCTATCAAACGCGTACACTACTACTACCCATCAATTATCTGATATCCTGCGTCTTGACCTTCATCCCAAGTCTTCCCGCTCCTCCTAGAGGAGTGGCATAGCTTCCAATCAAGCGTTTGTGGTCAGCAGAGCGTACTTTTCACTGCGGGAACTGTGTGTCAGTGCCAGGCTTGAGCGTTGCGAGTTGACACATTGGCGAGTGACGATCGACTCGCAGCAGTTGGTGAGCTTTTATCGCATTACTCCGTCATCCGCGCCCCTCGTTGTCCCTTGAGTGGCCCCGTTTGCACGTTCGGCGAGTTGCGGGAATGGTGTCAGTCAGTGTGATGGAGTGCCGAGTCAGGGATTGGGGGTGCGAACAAATGCGTGGGTGTTCCATATATGGGATTATGCAAAGGGGGGAGCGTGTAAGAAGAAATCCGTAGTCGTTCGGTTTGTAGAACAGTACTACATAGAGTATACGTCCGGTGCCTACTGTCACATGAAGTACTGTACAGTTGAGATATCCGAGTCATAGACAAACACATTGTCACGTCGCGTATTGCATAGTCGGTCAATTGAATGCGGTATGAATCGAAAGTGGAACCGCACCTGTAGCCTAGGTGATCATGATCGATCATTCGATCATGCATCATGCATCATGTTCCGCAATGGACTACGTCCACGTTTCATGCCTCTCCAATAACTCTGCAATCCTGCCATATCCATATGCCGATGCTTCTTGTCTTGCAGTTCGCCCGTAGCTGTTCCGAACGTTTGCATTCGCACCACGTTCTAGTAAGAGCTCAGCAATGTCAAGATGTCCATTGCACGATGCAAGATCCAACGCGGTTCTTTGGCTCCTCTGCCGTGCGTGAAGATCGGAATTGTGATCAAGTAACAGTCGTACGACGTGAAGTTCTCCGTGTGCTGAGGCAATATGCAGCGGGGTCTGACCGTGTGCGTTCCGGGAGTTTACATCCACGCCATACTCAATCAATAATTGTGCCACCTCGAGTTGCCCAAACATCGATGCCACAGCCAATGCAGTCCGGCGCTCCTCATCTCTTTCTTCGACATCCACACCACGGTCAAGTAACGAACGTATGACATCAACCTGTCCATTTCCTGACGCGGCACACATCGAAGGCTGCTCATCGTCGCTGGGTTCCACATTTTCACCGCATGATTGAGGTGGCTGCACAACATCTAGGCACTGATTTTGTGGGTTCATTGAAGACTCAGTTGGGTTCACCTCTCCGTCCCGAGACGTCGTAGACCTGGATAGAAAGGTTGCAACCCTAAGTTTCTCATTCTCGGAGGCCAGATCGAAAGGTGTCCCGTTGTTGTGATCACGTGTATTATGATCTGCACCACATTCCAGTAGGAACTTCACGATATCGAGATGGCCTGTGAGTGCTGCTAAATGCAATGGGGTTCGGCCATTGTTATGACGAGAGCCCACATCTGCGCCACGTTGAATCAGCAATTCTGCTACGAGCACATGACCCCGATATGACGCCGAATGCAAAGGAGTTTGACCATCATTGCCACGAGAGTCCACATCTGCGCCATGTTGAATCAGTAGTTCTGCTATGGGCACACGACCCAGATACGATGCTGAATGCAAAGGAGTTAGACCATCGTTATCACGAGAGCCGACATCTGCGCCATGTTGAATCAACAGTTCTGCCATCTTGGTTCGACCCTCTTGCGATGCTGAATGCAAAGGGGTCCAATTGTTATTGTCACGAGAGCCGACATCTACGCCATGTTGAACCAGGAGTTCTGCTATGAGCACATGGCCCCGATATGACGCCGAATGCAAAGGGGTTCGACCATCGTTGTCACGAGAGCCCACGTCGGCACCATGTTGAATCAGCAGTTCCGTCATCTTGGTTTGACCCTCTTGCGACGCCGAATGCAAAGGAGTCCAATTGTTATTGTCACGAGAGCCCACATCTGCGCCATGTCGAATCAGCAGTTCTGCTATGAGCAAGTGACCTCGATATGACGCCAAGTGCAAAGGAGTTCTACTATCCTGGTCACGAGAGCCGACATCTGCGCCATGTTGAATGAGCAATTCTGTTATGAGAACGTGACCTAGATATGACGCCGAATGTAAAGGAGTTCGGCCGTCGTTGTCACGAGAGCCGACATCTGCGCCATGTTGAATCAGCAGTTCTGCTATCTCGACGTGACCTTGGTATAATCCCAAATGTAAAGGAGTCCGATCCCCCTTGGTATGAAGGTCTACATTTGCGCCACTTTCAATTAAGAACCGAACGGCATCCAGATGTCCACTTAGTGCCGCTTCGTGTAGTGGAGAGAAACCATCTTTGTCCTCGGAGTTCACATTGGCCCCCTGCTGCAGTAATAGACGCGATATCCCTATTTCTCCCGTCGACGAAGCCACTGTCAACGGAGGGCGGCCCCGGGTGTTTCGTAGGTTGACATCTGCATTGTGCTCAAGTAACAACTGCACGATATCAATCCGCCCGCTGTGCGATGCCCGGTGCAGTGGGCTCGTGCCGCTCTTGTCTATGACATTCACATCCGCACCTCGCTCAAGAAGTGACAAAGCCATGTTAATGTCTTCCCTGATCAACGCGGCTAATAACGGACTCTCGTAGTACCCTCCCTTGGCGTTGACATCCTCTGGGTAGCTGGTGATCAATTGTTCTGTGAGCTGAGGGAAACCACAAAGTACGGCGTAATATAATGGAACCGCCTGCGGTCGTTCTGGGTGTGTCGTCGGCATGTCTCCTCTCCACGGATCATCTATGTCGTATATCCACACCCAAGCAGAGAAGTGTGGCTTGTCTGGATTGAAAAGGTCTTCCATGGCAACTTGAATGGTCGACGACACACCCTCAAACTGGCCGTGGTCGACCCAGTGTTGGGAAGCGTAATCGGACAATGGAAAGTCCTTAATGCTATCTTTATCGATGTGATTGTCTAGCTGGAGCAAGACACTGAGGGAAGCTTGGGCGAGGATGGTATGCGCCGAGTGGGAAACGATGTGATATCCAGAGAGATCCTCCCTCGCGGTGGCAAGGCGAGACGATGTCAGGAACTCCTTCACTGAAAAATGCGAGAATTGGACGATTCGGGACCCGTCAACATCGACAACGCTGATGAGACCGGAGCACACAGACAAAACAGCTTCCTCTGCATCGCCTAGTCGCCAATCGGGGTTAAATTTGGGAAGCGCTCCTTCATCGAACCGAACCGCTAAAATATCCGCAAGTTCCTTCACGCGAAGTGGTCTAATTGATACGGAAAGACACTGGAAGAGGCGCTGCGCGTATTGTCGCACCTGTGCCCCGATCGCCCGCAACGCGCGTTCATATGTTTCGTCCAACGTCTTCGGCATATTATTCAAAGTTCTTCGGATATCCGCAGGTAACGTCTGACGCAGCACGTCCAACTGGCAAAAGACCCATCTAAACCTGCAGGCAGGATTGATTAGACGGTCGTTCCGAGAGATCATGACGGCGGTCACTTACATCCCATCAGCTTTATTTGACAGCGTATCGATCACCAACCGCTTATCTCCTTCTCTCCAACTTCGCATCCTCCGATCAGAGCGCACGACCACTTTGATGTAGGAGCAAATGTCCGACTTTTGTCCGCCTTCATCGTGAAGGGACATGCGGAACGGTGCCAAGGGTTCGAAAGTGTTTCGAATGTCGATCTCCGGGCGACTTGACACACATATGTGTACATTTGGGAGCTTTAACTCGACAAGATACCCTAGAAACTCGAGCACCTGCTCTCGCGCAGTCGGTATCCCAGAGATATTGGGGCACTCATCGAGAGCGTCGATGATGATGTACATCGCGGGCTGTCCTTGGATTTTGAGCATTTCCACGAGACATTGTGAGAGTGCGTCTTCTGAAGGCTCCTGCGTGCCTCCGGCGTGATCGGAATACAAACGGGACAATATTTGATAGCATGGATCAGACTTGGCGCTGAGCTGAAACACAAGAGAGGAGAGCAGTCCGCGTAAATGTTGCTTCTCGATGTCCTTAAAATCAAAATAATAGTATGCCATTGACGCTAACCCCGCCTTGCATGTGATGTCGATTTTTCGGATGATTGAAGAACTAGCGGAGAGCGTGAATGACTGTGACCGAGGTAGCGGGACAGGACATACAGTAGAATGGTCTTTCCGGAACCCGCTACACGCAGAAGAAATTAGGGTCGTCGCCGCAAGACAAATGTTGAGAACGCACGCTTTCCGTGGATCCACAGAAGGGAACCTTTGGCATCCCACTCAGTAAAGACGCTTGCTTGGAAGAGCCATGCGGCAGTTCCATCTCGATGGAAATCACATCCAATGTTGTAGTTCTTCGACGGATCTGGAGGGCAAAGCCAACTTTTGGAGTCCCTTTGCATCTGGTCGCCTGTAACCCGTCTCAGCGCCACCACTCGACAATGGGGGTACCAATTAATAACGAACGTCTGATCTTGTTTATATCACTCGCCATTTGCTGCATCGAATCTATCGTCACGGTTAGCTCGCGCAACATCGATTTGCGAAGGCGGTAAGAGCATACCCAGCGCGTTCCTGATGCCTTCCGTCGACGCTTTCCCGTCTGTACCAACACAGTACCTTAGTCGCGTCAGAAAAAGGCCAAGGAAACTTTGCGTACCATTCATGACTACTTTCACATTACTCATAAGTCCATGGACCACTTCTAGGGTCTGCGCGACGGTCATCCGGCCCTCCTCCTGAGTGAGACGGTCAAGCCTCTGTAGCACAGCCTCGATCTTGCTCTCTCCCAGCAGCTTCTTCGCGAATTTCTCTATACCATGGTTGAGCTATCGTGTATTGAGGACGACGACCTACTTACTGAATCTGCCTTGTTTAATTTGCTTGGTAGCGAGGGCAAACACGGAGAGTAATTCGACCATTATCTTTACGATTATATCGGCCATCGAAGGGGTCAACGGGACATCGGCATAGATCCGAAGGCGTTTGAGGAAATTCCCGACACATTCAAACAATTCAACAAGTGCATTGTAACTTGAGCTGACGCCGTTGGCCGCCTAGGATATGCGGATCAGGAAATATGTATGGAGAATTTCCAGGAACGCACCGTAATTAGAACATCCAGGCCAACAAAGATCGCCTTTGCTGGCTGGAATGGCATCTAACAGGCGAACGGTGAAAGGTCAAGAAGACATTCAGCTCAATAAACTCACAGCTTCGCCAAGAACCCCAGACAGCGTATGGATGCCACGTACAACTGGGCTGAGCCAGTTGATCAACTTGCGATTTCCATCCCGATAGACTCTGAACTCGTTGGCCTTGTCTTCAAGTAGCTTAAGGACCTCATCGGGAGAATCGCGGCCTCTCAGCTCATCAGCAAAAGGATGCTTGTCGAGTTCTACGCCAGTCTGGTCGCTGTAGTCGGCAAGAGCTTTATCGAGGATCGCTTGAAATGATACAGCAGGCATTTTGTAGACGGCTCCTCGAAGAGATAGAGATACGTTGGCAAATTCGGTAGTAGTTGTGCGAGGTGGTGGGGGGAGGGCTCGCAGCGAGCACTAGCGCCCGGCCTCGTGGCTGTACAGAGCACCGCCTTTTCGGAACGTCTTTTCAGAACGTCTGTCAATGCCTAATGAAATTCCTACGCTGCAATCACAATGGAGCAGCGACCATCACCCTCACCATCTCCGGACCATCGCTATGCCCAGAGAAAATATAGAATTTAAGTGCGGTGGTATCCCAAAACGAAATAAGTACAAAGAGAGACATACTGTAAACCGAGCACCATTCCAGACCCTCCGGCGTGGCTCTGACTGAACACTTTCAACCAACCGTCCCCCATCTCCGATCTGAGCGTCTCGACCTGCGCCCGGAAAGCGTCCGCCTCCTTGATCTCCTCCCCCACCCCATCCTCCACCATCCCAGGCGCCTCAAACACAGACGCAGCAGCGCGCGCACGCCGCCGAGCCGACACGCGCACGCTCATTGTGCCATCCGGCGGCGGGCTAACCAGCACTGGCGACGGCGGGCCGTCAGAGTCCGCGAATAGCCGGCGCCGGCGCATACTCGGTATGCAAGCGGCGGTGCTTGGGCGGGACGAAGTCCGGCACCTTCGGCGTCGTGCTGTCCTCCTGGAGCCGCCTCGGGTGCGAAGGGTAACGACGCCGAAGTGGGAGAGCCGAAATGTTCGTTTGGCTCCGAGACCGCGACCCACGTGCCAGCAGCGTTCGCGTTCGCCGGGTCTCCGTCCAGGTGCACGATCCGCTTCGCCCACTTTTTCCGCGGTTTCGCGTTGATAGCAGAGAGGAGAGACGATTGTTGGTGCGAGGAGGGGGCAGACGAAAACGCTGGGCTGCTCGAAGATCTGGCGCCGCTCGATGGGGCTGGGGTTATTGTCGTCGTTGATGGAGCTGAGGCTGCTGCTGCTTGTGCAGTTGTCACTGTTGCCGCACCTCCAACAGGTACCACTGGTGGTGAATATGCCTTGGACACCGGTCGTGTGGAGTTCATCTGTTCTGATGGGGGAGGTCAGGCTCCTTCGCTCGTAGAACCCGGCTGGTCCCATCCAGAAGGATCGACTTTCCCTCCTTTCAGAAAAAGAAGCACTTAACGCAGTAGTCACTCTCGATCTCCGTGAATGTGTTGCCCTCTACCCACACCTCGGTAATGTTCGGCAACAAGGAGAGTCGGCCCACTTCTCCCGATTCCTCAACTTGATTGTGTCTGACGTCCACGCGCTCTAGTGCCACCAGCCGCTCTAGACCGCAAAGCGAATCCAGGCGATTCTGCGACAGGTTCAGTGCAAGAACTTGACCCAATTTCTTGTAAATGCCCAGGATCGAATCAATCATGTTATCGGAGAGGTTGAGATGAGAATGTACAAAGATGATAAGCCAGGAGGGACGGAAACGAGCAAATTCGAGGATAAATCGGGGTGGGTGAGCGAAGAGAGATGCGGGAGGATTTGAGTCGGAATGAAGGTTAGCGCGTTATCTGTCAGCGAAAGATGCCGAATGCCCACTTGGATGGTGGTAACTGGGGCGAGACGGAGAATTCAGTGAGAGAAGGACGGGTGGGTCTTCGCTCGTTGGCGACGACCGTTTCCTCCGCATGTTCTGCAACGGAATCCGGAAGACGTGTGGTGTGGAATGACGATTGCCGCGAAAGGTTGGGGGGATCTAGAGAAGGGGGTAGCTTGTCTCCGGGCAGAATCATCTATCACCGTGCTGATGAACGATTAGATACGTCATCGAGATACTGCGTTTAATCATGAGACTCCACAAGCTCTCTGAAAGCCTGTCCCAACCAAGAAGCGTGCGTGGGTCAATGTCAAGGCACTCCAAGCTCTGCAGATTACGGAATGAGTCCAATGGTAACGCGTTTTCGTTTGGAGGGTCCGCCGCTATTTCCACGATCCTTTTGGGACCAGGGGCTCGTAGCGATAGCGCTGGGATCTTTGTGAAACTGCTAAAGACATACTTGAGCTCCTGGTCCACGCTAGGTGGTTTCGAACGTGCCCAGATTCCAACTCTTAACGAAAGCCAGGAAACAGCAGACAGTGAGGTACGAATGGAAGATGGTATGAATCTTCGCTGTGAGATACATCGACGTAGTTTATGAGGCGTGACGGGTTGACACCCTTCAAGTCGAGGGGGCCGACATGATAGCCGAGGGCTCCGAGGCGGATGAGGATATAGAATAGATGGTGGGTATCGATAGCGAAAGTGAGGGGTTCGGGTCTGGTGGATTGGGGAGTACTGTCCGAGCATGTGAGGACTCACCTCTAAGATCTCACTGCAGGATGCAAGGCGCATTGTGCTCGTTCACGACAAGGGAGTAAGGGTATGTCTGCTCATTCTCTTCTATCGATAGTTGATGATACAGTAGATACTCTCGAAGCTAGATTGGCTATGAGCACGTGGATATGGTTTTTCGATTGAACGCACCATTACACCTGCAAGTGAGCTGCGCTACCTCTCTAGGAGCGGGTGTTCTAGCGATAAGGAACAAACTTGGGCACTGGCAGGCTTAATAGGGTCGACGACTTGTGGCGAAAGCTGCGTTGGGAAGGTACATTATTCGCGCTATGGCGTTACAACGACTAGGCGGTGTTTGGGCGGAGACTGGATTTGAGACCGGTCCGGACCGTGAGATCTCTGCGCCGCCCTGACGTTGTCGTCCACTATGGTACCTCTGTTCTCCTCACCGCTTCTCTCTGTTTGCCACTCAGCCCTACTTGAATCACCGCCATCTCTTATTCTCTGACCCACCGTGGGCCCAGTGCTTCAGTGAAACTATATATCCCGCCTTCTTCTATGCGGACACCATCGAGTGCATACTTGCATACCCAGGGTGCATCAGCATTGCCATCGTCGTCATCTTCAATCTGTATCCTTGTCTGTGTTAACACCCGCCTCAGCTTAATATGCGAACCGACAACACAAAGCTACCTCCCCTTGGTCGAATAGGCTTACTCTCTCGCAACCCTTGAAGGATATTCGTGAAGTCCATATACATGAGTATGTAACTGGTCTCGTCAGTGAGTAAACTCGCGCCATTTCCTGCTCTGCAGCCATGTGGCAACTCAGCCACATATCTGTTACATAGATGCGCATTTCCCTTTACCCGGAATCATAATGACAATCCCATGGCTTTCTTGACCCAAGTGTGTTTGATGACAACTTCGGTGCGTAATATCCTTCCCTTTAAGTGACCATCTAATTCATCTATATTCCGCGGATATGTGCAACAGCTTCCGTTTCCAATCACTCTCACCTATCTACCAGGTTTCCCGGTACGGGAGATTGGTCATTGCGAACGTGCCCTAGGCCCCTTTGACACCGACCGCCACCACCACTGCCAATGCGACGACCACGACAAGGTGACAACTTACGCTACAACAACGCTCGCGACGATGTGAGAACGATGACGGCGACGAAACACAACAAATAGGCTACACTGACCATGATGGCAGCAACGGCGAAGACGACGGCAATGGCAAGGACGGTTACAACGACAGAGGGCCTCTGTTGTTGCCGCTGCCATTTGCGTTGTTACCCCCGCTGCCTTCTGCACCCTCGTCCTCGCCATCTTGTGCCCTCGCCGCTGTCATCTCTGCACTGTAAGAACCAGCCTCGGTCTGCGCTCGAAACCCAGCTCCACCAGCGACTGAGCGAGTCTCGGCTAGCGTGTGTCAACCCTGGCCGCAGCCCGATGCCCAGCCAGCAACGCCAGATACGCTGACGGCCTTCTTCCGGGAAATGAAGACCGGCGGCTGTGCCTTCTGCACGCAGCCAAGCTATTGAGTTTGTGGATTCCCTGCTGCGCATGAGTATGTCCGCACCGGCCGCACAATGATCAAGAACTTGAACGACCGCCTGCACTTACCCAACGGCCCTGACCCCCAATGACGGCAGTGGGAGGTGCCTAAAGCACGGCACCGACGCATGGCAGGCGGCCAATATTGCGACCCGGTGAGCCCGCAAATACTATTCTCCAAACCCAGACTGCTGTGGCCCTCCAGCGCGACCCTCTACCGCATATCGCCCTCTCGAGATCATGCAAAACGACGAAGAGAGCGATGACAGCAGCGGAAACGGGGAACCATTATTCGAGGTTCTCTCAGTAGATGAGAAAAAGCGCGACTCAAGGCCCTCAAAACTCCCAGAAGTCATGCCACGACCTCCAACCCTGCCGCCCAACACAACGCCGCCCAGCACCAGCAACGCACGAGTGCCGCAATGCCGCTACCAGTTGAATGCAGAAGACCAGAAGCTCATGACCGAGCTCCTATCATGGATCCTCGACGGTAAGCTCGCTCAAATCGACACCAGCTCACAATCCTCGCTGCCAGTGCCCCCATCTGGAAAGAGCTTGTGGATCGCCTAAACCCTCGCCATGTCGAAGCAGGAGCATTCGGAGAACACGGTTACCCCGATCCAGAGAGCCCTCTTGCCGTGATCGGAATAACAGCCAAGCGCGCGACCGGGTTGTTGCGCAGCAATGCACGCAGTGTACAGGTAGACCCTTACCTGTATAGAGAGCTTAGACGAGGCTTAGAGTGAAGCAGAGGAAGCTCAAAGTGGGGTGGAGAGAGATGTGTATAGGTACTCGCTCCTACAGTAGGAATTATATACTCTATGGTCCACCCATGTCCGTTTGGGGAAAAGTGATGAGTAGAGGCGTCCACAATATCGCGTTTTCAGTGTCGCCTAATGTTAAATCACCGGTGGACTCGGAATAATCCCATAAGGGGATTCTGTACGTATACCGTATGACTAAATACTCCGAATTACGTGTATAGCATAACTAATCGTACTCCGATTCCTACGTAATGAGCCTTATAGTAAGTATTACAGCTCAACACTCCCCCTTGCTAAGTGCAGCTACTGAGCGCTCTGAGCAAGTGTGTAAGGCGAGTTAATACTCAATGTAGCGTTTACCACGAACGCTAGCCTGACTTAGGCTTCGGAGGGAGTGGCGATCCTCTTGACGATGTAGTTGCGGTTGGTTCTGGCTTGAGGGAAATCGACTGGGTGTACTTGTAACGCCCCGTTACGATCTTCGTACCCGTGTAGATCGTCTCCGATCGGTACCGATGGGGGTGGAGTAGCGACTATGCGGAGATCGGTCCAAGTCTCGTGATCGACGACGTACAGAAATGTGTAAGGGGAAGCTACGCGAGGGTTGATGTATAGGTATACGCGATGACAAGTGCTGCCGAGAGGGTAGTTGTCCACTGACGCAAAGGTACAGGGATAAGTCACGAGGGATCCCTTGGTCTAGAGGGATATGTCGGACAACTCACTTCAAGGGGGAGGACCCTATAGAGCGAAGAACTGGTAGTGGTATTGGAAGAAGACCAAGATGGCGTTCTTGGTCTTCGCAGTACTCTACTTATACAGATACACGCGGGCTTTCAAGCGCCGCTCCAAGAAGTACTAGCCAATAGCGTAAGTAGAGCAAACCCTAGTACAGCTATCCTAGTGTGAGTCACATCGAGTCATGATCCGATTCGTTATCGTACACAATCACATGCGCCGGAGCTTACCCGGCTGACTGATCCTAACAAGTCCATGACGATATACTGCTGACGCGGTGTCATACCCTTGACGTCAGTGTCCACTTCCGGGCCAAACGTAACATCACCCCCTTTTCAGGATCGGGCCCCAGACCGACCACGTATGATCTCCTCTCTGAGCCTCGCGATGCGACGACCCTCCTCCAATCCCGGGCGGTAGGAGTCGCGTTCGTCCTCGATACGCTTGATGGCGTTGGCGCGCTGTAAGCGGAGCACGCACTGGCGGCGCATGCTTCCAATTTTGTCCAGTTCGACGATCTTCTTCCTCAACTCCTCTTCCTTGGCCTCGTAGCCCGCTTGCAGGCACCGGTACCGGTGTACCTCGGCCGTAACTGTTAGGTCGTTCATGGCCATGCAGGCCTGGTCGACCGACTGCCGGAGTGCGCTGTTCTGGTCTAGAAAGACCAGATCGTCGTCGGTGTAGGTGGGAGAGGGCTCGTCGTATTGGGGCTCGGCGTGCACCGACTTCCCGTACTGCTGGTCGCTTCCTCGTCGATAGGCGAGGACAAAGGGGTCCGCCGTAAAGACGAGCTGCGTATACCGAGCTGGGTGCAGTTGCCCTTGAGCGTCGCGTATCTGGAAAGGGATGAAGTGCACTCCCCTGTTGTGTTTGAACCCGACCGGTGGCGGTGTTTCCACCCTCTGTCGGGAAACTGGACTGTGTTCCTCTGCACGGAAGAGGCGCCTTTGTGCGGATTGTTGACTCGGCGGCAGGACCATCGGCTCTCCATCTGTGGAGCATAGCGGCGGGGTTTCGTCGTGAGTAGTGGTGAGGTGAGTCCCATACGTGAGGTGTTCGTTGAGAGGACAATGCTCCTCCGACAGGTACCGGTCGTATGCTCGATCTTCTTGTATCTGAGCCGAGTCTTGACGGGACGGAGGTCGGGTCGGAACATAGCCTTGCGGAGACGAGCTGCGTGTGCTGATTGCTGTAGGTGTTGGCGAAGGAAGAAGGGATGGAATGGGGGTAACTGGGCGACTGGGGCTTGGTTGAAGGGGCTCGGGAAGCGACATGGGTGACGATGGCGCGTCTTGGATGATGACAGTAGGCTGGACTGAGATGGGGAGTAGGTCGTCGAGGACATAGTGTACTTGGACTGGGGATTGGGACATGAGTAGATGGGAGTGTGTGAGTGGGAGATGGGGACGTCTCTTGGGAATACCCCGTGCTTATATGCACTTCTCTGGCGGGGTTTGAACGTTTGAACTCCCGAATGGCTTCATCAGCGAAGACGTCATCCTTCGAGACCCACTGATTATCGGAATCAGGATATCCGCGCCACTTGACCAAATACTGCAGTTTCTTTGTTCTGCCGAAACGCCGAGAATCTAGAATCTTCTCGACTTCGTATTCTTCTTCGCCATCAATCAGATCTGGTGGCGGGCGCTGATAGTTGGGTCCGTGTGTGGGAGTTTCACGATAAGGAGTTAGGAGATCCGTGTGAAACACTGGGTGAATGCTCCACTGCGTGGGAAGTTCTAGGCGATAATTGACTGCGGACATCACCTGAGTGACCTTGAACGGGCCGTGTCTTCTGGGCGCAAGCTTTGTGGTTGGCTGGTTGGTACGTAGGTGGCGTCCCTCGAGCCACACGAGGTCCCCTATCTGGTATTTGGGCGTATCTTTGTGTTTGATCCATCCCTGCTGCGCTTTGATCATCAGTTCCTGGGCGCGCGTTCTAGCCTCTTGGAACTGTTTGATGCGGAGTGCTACCTGTGGTATAGGGGATGGGCGATCGGTCCAATCAGCGCGGGGGTTATAGCCCATGAGGATGTTAAAGGGGGACTCCCTGGTGGATTCGTTGGGCCAATTGTTGTGCGTGAATTCTGCCATAGGTAGATAGCGTGTCCAGTCGTCCTGTCTTTCGTTGACCCAAAACCGTAGGTATTGTTCTAGCCATTGGTTGGTGCGTTCCGATTGTCCGTCCGTTCGTGGGTGGTAGGCCGTGGATATGTTCTGTTCGATGCCTAGGATTTTGCACAGTTCGCGTGTGAATTTGGACGCGAATCGGGGGTCTCGGTCACTGATAATGCGCGCCGGTAGTCCGAATCTCGTAAAGACGTGTTTCACGTACAGGGCCGCAGTTCCTTCCGCGCTTATCTCTTCCAGGCATGGAATGAATATTGCCGCTTTGGAGCAGTCGTGGTCCGTTACTGTCAGTATAGAATCACAACCATCCGCTTGCGGTAATTTGGTGATAAAGTCCAGCGCTATGGTTTCAAATGGCATTGCTTCTTTTCTGGGGAAGATGGGCTGGAGTGGCGCGCGCGTGGGTCGATTGTTGACCTTGATCCGTTGACAGTCGGCGCATCCTTTAACGTAATTTTGTGTTTCCTGTCGTAGGCCTGGCCACCAGTAGTATCGTTCCACCATCTTGATTGTTCGGTTAATCCCGGGATGACCGTGGACTGGTGGGTCGTGGTGTGCTCGTATGATGTGCCGTCGTTCGTGTGCGTCCCCTGTGACTACGCGTCGTCCATCTTTATACCATGTGCCCTCGATCTTCTTTAGCTTGTGGGGGTCTACCCATCGCTTTATCATGGTTTCGTCTTGGGTGTATACCGGGTTAGTGGGTTCCATTTCCATGACGTTGATGGTGTGTTGTGTGCGTGTTGGGTTGTCCGTTGTGTCGACTTCGGTGGCTCTGACGAACACGTGATCTGGGAGTACCGTGACTTGTTCGTTGTCGTGCTCTCCCTGGTCGTAGTCTGGTCGTCTTGATAGCGCGTCTGCGCGTCCGTTGGCTGTCCCTTTGATGTGGTGAATCTCTATGTCATATTCGGCGAGTTCGAGTACTTCCCTGGCTACGCGTCGGCTGATTTTCTGGGGGGATCTCCAATACTGCAGGTTCATGTGGTCGGAGAAGACTTTGATTTTGTGTGGTGATCCCGCGAGGTATTGTCTCCAGTTCCGCAATGCCTTTACGATGGCTAGGAGTTCCAGGTCGTAGATGTCATAGTTCCTTTCTGCTGCGTTGAGGGTGTTTGAATAGAACGCAATTGGGTGTCGTTTGTTGTCCGTTCCTTTCTGGAGGAGTACTGCTCCTACTGCGTATCCTGATGCGTCAACTTCTAGTTCGAACTGCTTGTCTAATTCCGGGTGTTTAAGTACGGGTTCTTCGGTTACTAGTGCTTTGAGCTTGTCGAACGCTTGCTGTTGTTCCGTTTCCCATTGCCAGTCGGTGTCCTTTCGTGTGAGTTTGTTGAGGGGGCGTGCGTGTGTGGCAAAATTTCGGATGAAAGCGCGGTAGAAGTTGCAAAAACCTAAGAATGATCGCACCTGTTTGACGGTTTTTGGTATAGGCCAGTCTGTTATACCGGAAATTTTGACGGGGTCCATGCGAATCACCCCCTTTTCAATGATTACCCCCAGGTAATCGAGGGAGGAAGAGTGGAAAGTGCATTTCTCCAGTTTGAGGTATAGGTCGTGCTGTTCCAGGAGGTCTAGTATGTCGTGTACCGCTTCCGAATGTGCCTGTTCCGTGGTTGATGTTGCGATGCCGATGTCGTCCATATAGACTCGGATAATGGTCCCCTTTTTCTCATGGTAATTGATGAGGGGTTGGCAGATGGCGTTCATCATTTCCTGGAAGGTAGAGGGGGAGTTGGTCATGCCGAAGTACATTACTACTGGTTCGTAGAAGCCGTATTTGGTTTTGAACGCTGCTTTGTACTGATCGCCGTCTTTAACCAGGATGTTGTTGTACCCTTGCCGTACGTCGAACTTGGAGAATATCCATCCCGAGCTAAGGCTTGCGATAAGCTCTGGTATGAGGGGGAGTGGGTACTGGTTGCGTATGGTCCATTTGTTGAGCGTCCTATAGTCCTGTACCGGGCGTAGTTTTCCGTCCTTCTTTTTCACAAAGAAAAATGGGGATGCGTACGGGGATTTAGAGGGTCGTATGTATCCTTTTGCCAGTTGTTCGTCTAGGAATTCCCGTAGTGCCTTGTCTTCTGCTTGGTTTACCGGATATACCTTGCAGTCGAATGAGTCAGGTGCTTCCGGTTTAAGTTCAATGGCGTGGTCCCAGGGTCTAGAAGGCGGGAGGCGTTGGGATTCCTCTTCGCTGAATACTTTGGCGTGTCTTTTGTATTCCTCGGGTATTTCCTTCTTTTCTGTGTATTGTTGTGCCGCTATTGCCATGTCCGTTGCCGTTGTTCGTAGATGTACCGGTAGGGATTGCTCTTCCAGTTCGCGGAAGGCTTGCAGTTTGTTTTCCTCTTCGATTTCTACTATGAGTCGTCGGAGTTCTGTAAGTCCAAACGGTTTGAGTGGATTGGTGGTGCGAATGACGATGGGGTATTGCTTGGTGTCGAGGGTGGCCGTTGCCCATTGGATTTTTGGTTGGAAGGCTGCGAGCCATGGGTATCCTAGTATGAGGTCTTCCCCTCCTACGTTGGTGACTAAGAAGCGGATGTCCTTGAGTTTTCCGTCAGTTTGTACGTTAAGGTCTACGCAGTGAGTGATTTTCCCTCCTTTGTTGTGGGTTCCGTCTATATTCCAAATGTTGCGAGGACGCTCTAGTGTTTTGGTTCCTAGATGCATCCGTTTGACGAAGTCCGGATGTATGAAGTTGTCGGTGGCTCCGGAGTCCACCAGTGCTTTTCTTTCGGCCATGAAGTTACTCGTGCGGATCGAAACTGGAACATGCATAGATCGATAGCGCGTTATGAACGACGAGTTACAATTGACTGCCCTCACCCAGGCCGTTGGGTTCAGGCGCTTGGAAAATCCTGGCTTCCTGCCATATTTCTAGCGAATATCTCCCTTCCTTCCTCTGGGAGTTCCGCAATCCTCCCCATAATGTCCTCTACCTGTTGCGCCGAGGTGGTACCGCGGTTGGCTTGTACCGGCTCGTCAAGGTCGATAAGGGGTTCCCCTACTACGCTTTGTGGAGCGGTGGGTATTTCCTCGATGTACGCGCTTCTGCCTTGAGGTGGTCCTTGACGTGCTTGGCGTGGTTGCTGGCATTCTCGTGAGAAGTGGCCTTTCTTTCCGCAATTATAGCAGGTTACGTCCCTTGTGTTAAAGACACCTCGTCCTCCTCTCCCTCTTGCAAGGAATCCTCCGCGAGGGGGAAAGGGAGGTCTTCCCTGTGTGTAGTTCCTCCATTCTTGAGGATTGTTTGGGTTTGCTTCTTCGGATCCTGCGACTCTGGCGCGGATTCTTCCTGGTGTAGTGTCCATTGCGTCGGGGTGGTTGCGGTATTGTTGCCACCCTTGGTTTTGCCTTTGGGGTGGTTGGAACCTTGCAGGTTGCTGTTGTTGTTTAGGACGCTGGGCTAGTTGCCTCCCGAATCCATCCACTCGTGCCTTCATGTGGAGGTACCGTTTCTGTTGCTCGATTAGAGCACTCTTCCACTGGTGGTACGTTGTCGGGCTGTGGAATTGGTATGCGTTGCGGTATAGGTCGAGAGGTACACCTCTGGTGAATTTGTCGAGTACCAGGGGGTCGTCCAGGCGGTAGTCAGCCTGTCGAACGAGCTTTTCGAATGCGGTTACGTAGCTGTCAATATCCCCTCCTGCCATTTTGAATCCTTTGTCTAGTTCCAATCTGGCACGTTCTTGTTCCATGTTGTCTCGGAACTGTCGTTTGAAGGCGAGCTCTACTGCGCTCCATACCCAAGGGTCACTTCTGTCTGGCCTAGTTTCAATCCATCTCTGGGTTTCTGCGGTCCATTCGTCGACCAGGGGTCCTTGGATGTAGGTGAGGAACATCATTGCTTTGATGTACGGGCTTTGCAGGCTTCGGTTAGCTATGTTGACGTGGGCGAATCGGTTCCATTGGGATAGGAATGCTTGTGCCTTGTCTCGGTCCCCTGTGAATATGGGTGGTTCTTTGCCGATGAATCTGTCGGTGAGATGGGGAATGTCTGCGAATCCTGGGTGTGGGACGCCTGCGGCGTCGTCTCCTCCTCCGTTGCCTCCATTTCCGTCATCTCCTCCTCCTGGGTTGTCTGCTGGGTCTCCTCCAGGTGGGTTTCCTTCTGGCTGTCGCGGTTGATCTTGTGGAGTGAAGAGGGCTGTTCTGATCTGGGTAGGTGCTTGGGTGATTGTGGATGTCATGACTGGGATAGACTTAGCGATGTTTTCTAGTGCTAGTTCTTCTGCTTCGTCTTGGTGAATGTAAATGTCTTCGGGGTTGCTGGCGAGCGATGGGGATGGTGCTGGAGTCTTTGGTGTGGGGGATCGTACTGGTTCTTCGTATTGTCCGTCGATGAGGCCCCACTGGTCTCTGGTAACTACGTTGCTGGCTAAGATGTCGAGGCGGAGTCCTCCTCCCGCGGGTCGAAGTACTTTGTATTTGTTGTGGAGGTCGTCCCAACGGATTTCCGTCCAACAAGTGTTTTCGAAGTTGAATTCTACGGGGATGATGTGTCGGTTGCCTGATCGATCAAAATAATCGGTAACGTAGCCTGGTATCTCTGCGTCGTCTTTCCAAAATGCAGCCTCTAGATATCTCTTTGGTACGTTGCGCTCTCCTCGTCTGTCGATGTGATACGGTCTGAATGGGACCCAGTAGTCCTTGGTTGTCTTGGTAGGAGTGGCCACGATTGGGATCTTGGTCTTAATGTAGCGTTTACCACGAACGCTAGCCTGACTTAGGCTTCGGAGGGAGTGGCGATCCTCTTGACGATGTAGTTGCGGTTGGTTCTGGCTTGAGGGAAATCGACTGGGTGTACTTGTAACGCCCCGTTACGATCTTCGTACCCGTGTAGATCGTCTCCGATCGGTACCGATGGGGGTGGAGTAGCGACTATGCGGAGATCGGTCCAAGTCTCGTGATCGACGACGTACAGAAATGTGTAAGGGGAAGCTACGCGAGGGTTGATGTATAGGTATACGCGATGACAAGTGCTGCCGAGAGGGTAGTTGTCCACTGACGCAAAGGTACAGGGATAAGTCACGAGGGATCCCTTGGTCTAGAGGGATATGTCGGACAACTCACTTCAAGGGGGAGGACCCTATAGAGCGAAGAACTGGTAGTGGTATTGGAAGAAGACCAAGATGGCGTTCTTGGTCTTCGCAGTACTCTACTTATACAGATACACGCGGGCTTTCAAGCGCCGCTCCAAGAAGTACTAGCCAATAGCGTAAGTAGAGCAAACCCTAGTACAGCTATCCTAGTGTGAGTCACATCGAGTCATGATCCGATTCGTTATCGTACACAATCACATGCGCCGGAGCTTACCCGGCTGACTGATCCTAACAAGTCCATGACGATATACTGCTGACGCGGTGTCATACCCTTGACGTCAGTGTCCACTTCCGGGCCAAACGTAACACTCAAGCCATGATTAGAAGGGAGTCTTTCCTGGAACTGCGAGTGCCGTTTCGAGACCAAGTTGTCTTCGTCATCCCATTTCAGCTTCTTGAACTTTTCAGTTCATTGGGCCGATTTTTCGGTACAACGACCGGAAATGTTTCGATTCCATAGAAAGAATCTATGCATGTGGAAGACGAGCGAAAGCATCACTCGATATACCTTCCATAGTTTCCTTAGACAAGGAATTGGGATGGCTCGAAAGGTCTAGAAAGACTTTATTTTTATTCCATATAGAATGGAAATTTTCAGGCTCGTTTCGAGGCCAAGCCTATAGCCTTGAAACTCAGTTGGATGAGTAAAACTCAAGTCCTAACTGACTTCTGAACTTCTCGAACTTAATACGCCCAAGGTTCTTGGTAAACATATCTGTGGGATTCTCTGAACCATCTATGAAGAATAGTTCTACCTTCTTGTCCTTTACTACTTCTCTTATGTAGTGGTAGCGTATATCTATATGTTTAATACGCTTCTCTTGGACAGGGTTTGAGGCCATAAAGATGGACCCCTGATTATCACCGCAGAGTGGTATAGGGCTTAGTTTGATGCCAAGCTCAGTGAAGAGCGACTTAATCCAAACTAATTGTCTGCTTGTATCCGACAGCGACATGTATTCAGCCTCAGTAGAAGACAGCGCGACTGTTTTCTGCGCTCTAGAGTTCCAACTGAATATCCCATTAGCCAGTTTAACCATGTAACCTGTAGTAGATCGCCTATTATCTGGGTTTGAAGCCCAGTCAGAGTCCGCAAAGGCAATTAAGCCTCCATTTGATTTTCCATCATACACTAAAGAGTATGAAGAAGTCCCAAGCAAATAGCGACAGATATACATTGCTCTATTCAAATGGTCCTCTGAGGGGTTTGCAGCGAACTGTGATAGTTTAACGACTGCATAGGCGATGTCAGGGCGAGTCCCAAGCATTATGTATAGGAGGGAGCCTATAACTTGCTGGTATTTGCTCCTGACGCTTGGGTTGACTGGCGCGTCATTAGGTACTGGCTGGTACCCTTCAGGAAGTGGAGTCGCAGTTGCTTTCGCGTCTGTGAGTCCAAAGCGTTGCAGCACCTTTTCTAAGTAAGCGGTTTGATCTAAGAAGATCTTTCCATGTTTCCGCTGGATGCGCATACGCAAGAATTCCTTAGCATCGCCTAAGTCACGGCATTCCCAAGCCTTCATGAACCTATTCTTAAGCTCATTTAAAAGGGCTTTGTCCGAACCCATGAAGATCACATCGTCGACATAGACAATGATCACGACGAGGGTGCCACTCTTACTTCTATGAGTAAAGAGTCCTGAGTCAGAAAGTAGCCTCTTACAGCCCATCGCAGCCATGGACTTATCCAGCGCTTTCCACCATGCTAAAGCAGCTTGTTTAAGCCCATATATGGCGCGTTTTAGTCGCAGTACTTTGTTTTCCTGCCCTTTGGCTTTGAAGCCCTCAGGTTGTTCCATGTAAAGCTCTTCATCGAGCTCTCCATATAGGAAGGCAGTTTTGACGTCTAGTCCAGTGATGTGCCAATCCTCTAGCGCTGCAAGCGCGAGCATCATCCGGACAGTCTCAAAGCGCACTACTGGTGAGAAGATTTCATCATAGTCAACGCCTTCAACCTGAGAAAAGCCTTTGGCAACAAGCCGGGCTTTCTTGCGACCGTCAGTCTTTTGATCAAAGACCCATCTATTTTTTATAATCTTCCTCCCTTTAGGAGGGTTCACAAGCTCAAAGACATTGCGTCTGCGAAGTGCCTCAAGTTCCTCACGACAAGCAGTCTTCCATTCCTTTTGTTGCGCTGCAGGCATGCGCATAATATCTTTATAGGTCCACTCCCGTACATTAGAAGTGTCCAGTGGTTCCAGATCAGCAGATGGAACTGCTTTGGCAAGCAAATGATCTAGGAATTTTACTCCCCCTTCCTGAGCAAGGCGTGACAATAAATCATCTACTTCATCCTCTGAGGGTTCTGGCAGAGCTTCACTCTCAGCAGGTGGAGGGTCAGGGTTTGTCTCAGGAAATCCTCCTGGAATCTGCCTTTGCCCTGGCGTACTATCAGACCTGGAGCGACCAGGCTGCTTTCCAACCATTTCTTTCCACTTGCTACTCCGCTCAACGTCTTTAGTTATTTGTGTGGGATGCCTGTCTTCCCCATAGACGTTGTCAGGACGAGTAGGTACTTTCCTCAAGCGCGCAGACCGTCATGGTAGTGCTGGTTCTGGCGCAGGAGGCGGAGGTGGTTGCGCTTCTGGCTCCTCTGGTGCCACAGATCCGCCGTCGCGGTCTGGCGCATCCTCCCTATTTTGCCTCTGTTTAGGGGGACGATGAGTAGGCATATCATCGTCAAAACCACTTGGAATGGGCTGTGTAGGTGACTGGTCATCCTCCATAGGAGGTTGATTCTCTACTGGCTCATCGACGTGGGTCGTACCCCGCACCCTTAGTGTCTCACACCTAGGGTATACAGTCTCATCAAATAATGCAGTAGTGCTGGTGAACACAGTGTTATTTTTGATACGCATGAACCTATATGCTTTAATACCCTCTGTATGACCAATATAGATCATTTGTTCGCTTTTGGGGTCTAGTTTGTTCGTTCTGCGATCCTCTGGTATGTGCACATAAGCGCCACATCCAAACACTCGTAAGTGTGAAATAGTAGGTGCTTCACCATGCAAGCTCATATAGGGTGTCCGCCAATTAAGGCGACTTATTGGAGTCCTATTGTAGCAATGTACTGCATGTAGGACCGCAAATTCCCACCAGGATTGAGGGAGACAGGCTTCAAGGCGCATAGCCTGAGCCTTATCCATACAAGTACGCATAAAGCGTTCAGCGCGACCATTTTGTTGGGGAGTATGAGGTGCGCTTTGTAGGATAGTAATACCCATATCTTTCAGTACCTTAGTAAACTCATCCGACTTGTATTCTCCTCCAGTGTCAGACATCCACTGTTTAATAGTGGTGTTATGCTGGTTTTTGACCATGGCAACAAATTGCCTTAACGCATTAATGGCCTGCGCTTTAGTGCGTAAAAGCACAATCCACACATAGGAGGAGAAGTCATCAAAGAAACTGATGAAGTATTTATATTTGTGGTACGAGTCAACTGGGAAGCTCTTAAGATCAGAATGGATCTTTTCAAAAGGCTTCTTAGCACGCGTCTCAGAAGGTTTATGTGCCGAAGCAGGCATTTTGCCTTGAGCGCAACCAGGACATATGGGTGTCTCTGAAGGATATTTAAGGTCCTTAGGGAATCCCTTAGTGTGATCCTTGGCACAACATAGTACTTCCTTCGAAGGGTGTCCTAGACGTCTATGCCAGATGTCGTAGTCAGCAGTATAGACTGTACTATGGGCTTCATGTATGTCTTTAACGTGCGTGACTTCGGCATCAAGCCAGTAAAGAGTATGACCGTCTGCTAGGGGTTTTGTTTGTATTATAGGCGTTGTACTGCCTTTAAAATATAGAGATATATGCTGCGAATCCCCTTGAACACGCAATCCCTGTTGAAGAAACTCCCCCATAGACAATAGCTTAGTAGTCATCTGTGGTATATGCAGAACGGGATATATGCGTGTAATACGCTCCGTTTTAACACCATTGTGTACCACAGTATGCTTCAGTAAGACTGAGCCTTGGCCTTGTACATAAAGAGCATGGGCCACAGTCTTTACCATAGGCTTTTGCGATAGGGGGGTATAACTGATAAAGTCCAGTTTATTATTGGTAAAGTGTGCCGACGCACCAGAGTCAAGTAACCAAATAGGTTCTTGCTCTATTTGACTTCGCATTCCCTTACATTTCGAACAAAAAGCATAATCCAGACCATGAGCGCATTGATTCGCGCTATTGACAACTTTATTTACAAGCGCACTGTAACTACTATCTCTAGAAGCGCCAATCGGCACCTTCTCCAGTAGCGCTGTAGAGTGGTCAGATTTGCTAGTAAGAGGAGGGAAGGTTACTAACCCATCCTCATAGGGAGTGAAGTCGTCTTGTCCAACTGCGCTAGCGATGTTGTCATCGACGTCTTCGTCTGCGCTACCCCAGTCTAGGTCCAGAGAGACATCTGGAGAGGGGGCACGGACTGGTTCCTTTTTACCAAAGTCCTCCCACATTTTGGTTATCTCAATGGCAGTAGGACTATCAGGGCATACCTCTTCAAGAGGTTCGATGGTATGAATGGGCTCCTTGCCCTTGTCGTTGCGCGCCTTATGATAAGGAGGCGGCGCTAAAGGGGTCAAGGTTAGCTTAGGAGAGTCTGGAGGCGAACTAATGGGCGCACTGCAGCCTGTAGGGAGGTCCTCATCCTCCATTTCCCAGTCCTCTGCAAAGGTGTTCGGGTTTTTGATCCACGGAGACGCCGCGACCATTTCACCAAGACGCTGTTCAAGCGTCTTAACCGTCTGAACTGTACCAGGAGTCTCTAAGGCCTGGGTGATGTCCAGAGCCTTGTTAAGGGACTTGTAATGTCCCGGTACACGCTTCTTCGCAGGAGGGGCAGAGGAAATGCGCTGCTCGAGCCCAGAAGGCGAGATATGCGCTATGGTGGTAGAGGTTGGCGCTGGAAGCGCCGCAACGTCAGCAATGTGTGTATGCCCTTGTGCACGTTGCTGCTTCTTGAACTTCTTGCCTGCGCGTTTACTACGCTGGCGGTGGTTGCCTCCCTGTTGCTGCTGCTGCTGCTGCTGCGGTTGGTTACCGCGCTGCTGCTTCTGCTGGCCTGAAGAGCCTTGCTGCTGCTGCTGAAAGTCGGGGTCATTACGCTTGCGCTTGACCGCCGACAGCTTGTTGGCTGACTCCTTGTTAGAGGGTTGGCCTTTGGAACGCTCGATTTCCCACTGGTTGACTGCCGCAGTACGGATGTCGGTCAAAGTAAGCTTCTTCGCCGTAGTGCCCAACATAAGGATAGGGACTAGAGATGACTCCCATTTGGCTGGTAGCTTCGAAAGGAGCATCATGGCCTGAAGGCCATCGGGTACTTTGGCAGAATTAGCGGCAAGGTGGTCATAGATGGTAGCCAGCTCATCAATCTGGGGGCCAGGGTGCTTAGCGTAGTCCAGACGGAATGTCATGGCTCGCTTAAAGTCCTGATAGACGTTAGCAGCACTAACGCCCCCATACTGGGACTTGAGATGGTCCCAGACAGTGCGAGAAGTAGCATATTTTTCGACCTGGCGTTGAATAGCCGGCGAAAGGCGCAGCACGATCGAACCCAAGGCACGATCATCATCAGTAGCCCAAGCGTTGTACGCTTCATTCTCCTCTTTAGTGGGCTTATCTTCATCTGCAGCGGCAGGGGCACCACGCCTCCCAGACACTACATCCCACAGCGCAGAAGACTTTAGGAAAGCCTCCATTTGCTTAGCCCAAATCTGATAGTTGTTGCCGTCAAGGACGGGGACAAGAGTTGTAAGCATCGACATTGTTATCGGTTTCTGTATAGAGAATAGTCAGCACCGTATGCGACTAGTAACAGAAAAATAAACCGGCATAGTCTCCCCTTATAAGGAGACTAATGTCTGCCATTAAAGGCGACATACTGGCATAGTCTCCCCATAGTAGGAGAGACTAGTGTCTGCCAATGAAGGCGACAACCCCACTACAGGTACCAAAAGGTAACCCGCCGTCGTTGCAGCCAATGAAGGCGCAAAGCGACTTATGGCAGGGCCCATAACCTGTTGCGCAGCAATGCACGCAGTGTACAGGTAGACCCTTACCTGTATAGAGAGCTTAGACGAGGCTTAGAGTGAAGCAGAGGAAGCTCAAAGTGGGGTGGAGAGAGATGTGTATAGGTACTCGCTCCTACAGTAGGAATTATATACTCTATGGTCCACCCATGTCCGTTTGGGGAAAAGTGATGAGTAGAGGCGTCCACAATATCGCGTTTTCAGTGTCGCCTAATGTTAAATCACCGGTGGACTTGGAATAATCCCATAAGGGGATTCTGTACGTATACCGTATGACTAAATACTCCGAATTACGTGTATAGCATAACTAATCGTACTCCGATTCCTACGTAATGAGCCTTATAGTAAGTATTACGGCTCAACACGGGTTCTCCCTCCCGCTCCAAGGGTCGACATCCTCGTCAACAACAAGGCGGTAGAGCCCGGTGTTCTCGACCAAGGTTCACAACTTATCCCCATCTGAGCTGACCTCGCGCGGAAAATCGCGGGAAGACGCTAGAGATGGAAGGGGCGAACTGCAGGACGAGTACGTTCGTGTACTTGGTCTCGGAATGCATCATGTATATAAATTCGCGTTCTTGGCTTCGTCAAATGGAACCATTGATCTCCCCATTTCTCTATCGTCTGCCCATAAGTTTCAGCTCTCGCCGCGCCAGTCAGAAGCCTCATCCCAGCCTAGCCTAGCCTTGCCATCGCCGCCTTCGCCTCCCGAATTGTTGACCTCGGAATTATCGCCATCGCCTGCCAAGCAGAAGCCACGCCGCTGCCATAGCCATAGCCAACGCCGCCATTATCGCCTCCCCGCCGACCTTGGACCCCCAGCCACGCCGTCGCCATCGCCTTTGTCCCTAGCAGCCCCGCCCAGCCGTTTGCCAACCACTTCAACGTTCTTACACCCCTTACTTCTTGCCCATCTCGCCTTTCCCGCATCTCGCTCTCGCTTGGTCTCGGGACATCTCGTCTTTGCCCGTGAGCCCCTGTCCCTCCCGTCTAATCTCTGCACGTGCATGGAATCCTCTCCTCGAACTCACACGGACTCGGCTCCGTACAGTGGGTATCTAGATTTGCTAAATAGACTGCAATTACTAGAGTAGTGAGATATTGTCATACTACTAGTGCGACTAGATTGCAAACCAGAATTTCTAGAAACCCTGAAGTCGCATAGCAATAGATTGTGAAACTGGCACGACTAGAGTGTGAACTAGAATTACTAGGATATCCCTGAGAGATCTACCATTACTATACCAGTAATATCTACTAAGTCAGCTAAACGATTATCAAAGAATAATATCTCGGGAAGAGGGGCATATGCTCTCCTCGGGACTCCCACTCTCACGCATAGTTCGCCTATCTGGCTGCCCGCCTCCGTAAAACTCTACAAACTGTTTATCCCCTGCTCTCCATCTCCGCATCCTTAGATCAGAGTGCACGACTGCTTTGACGTAGGCGGCAATGTCCGCCTTTTGTCCGCTTTCGTCGTGAAGAGATATGCGGAACGGTGCCAAGGGTTCAAAAATGTTTCGAATGTCGATCTCCGGACGACTTGAGATACATATATGTACATTTGGAAGCATTAACTCGACAAGATACCCTAGAAACTCGAGCACCTGCTCTCGCACAGTTGGTATGCCAGATATGTTGGGGCACTCGTCGAGAGCGTCAATGATGATGTACATCGCGGGCTGTCCTGGCACTTGAAGCACTTCCACGAGACATTGTGAGAGTGTGTCTTCTGATGGCTCCTGCGTGCCTGCGACGTGATCGGAATACAAACGGGACAATATTTGATAGCAGGGATCAGACTTGGCGCTGAGCTGAAAGACAAGAGATGAAAGGAGTCCGCGCAGGTGTTGCTTCTCGGTGTCCTTGAAATCAAAATAATAGTACGCCATTGACGCTAACCCCGCCTTGCACGCGCTGTCGATCTTTCGGATTATTGAAGAACTAGCGGAGAGCATGAATGAATATAACGGTGGTAAGATACTGGCAAGACCTACAGTAAAATGGTCTTCCCAGAACCCGCTATACAATGCAGAAGAAATTAGGGTGATCGTAAAGTTAATGTTGAGGACGCACGTTTCCCGTGGATCCACAGAAGGGAACCGTTGGCGTTCCACCCAGCAAAGACGCTTCCTTCGAAGAGCCATGCGGCAGTTCCGTCTCGATGGGATTTGCATTCAATGTTGTAGTTCACCGACGGATCTGGAGGGCAAAGCCAATTCTTGGAGTCCCTTTGCATCTGGTCACCTGTAACCCGTCTTAGCGCCACCGCTCGACAATGGGAGCACCAAATATTAACGAACGTCTGATCTTGTTCATATCACTCGCCATTTGTTGCATCGTATCTAGCGTTGCGGTCAGCTCGCGCAACATCGATTTGTGAATGCGGCGAAAGCATACCCAGAGCGTTCCGGATGCCTTCCGTCGACACTTTCCCGTCTGGTACCAACACAATACCTCAGTCGCGTCAGTAACCGGCTAAGTAAACTTTGTGTTGCATTTCGGCACGCTCGACCCGGCCGACCCGAACCTTCAGCAAACATCCGCCGCGCTCGCTCGCGGCCACTAAGGAGACCTCGCTTTCGAGACCGTTCTGTTATGCTAAGTCGAGTTCATCATTCTGCGTATCTCCCGTTATTTCCGACTGCATTTCGTCTCAAGCGCAAGAATTCTCGTTCCAGACTCATAGGGGTTCGCGCGCCCCTTTACTGTACATTCCCGGTCTCGTTCCCCGCCTCTTCTTTCTCGCGACTCCTGTTTCACGCCTATCATGGCCCGTGCGTCTTTGTTTCTCTTTACTGTACTTTGACTCTGTTCTGTCAGAAAATGTAGCTATACTGTATAAAAAAGCCGTCTCGTTGTATCAAATAAACTATCCAGTTGTCTTCTCTATTTCCCTCTCGTGTGCCAACTTCCCCTCTCCAAAAGCGAACTTGTGTCGCCTTTGCCATCGCTCTCGTCTTCTGCTATCGATCGACTCGCGCTGCTCTGTTCTCGTCGCCAACCGAACCGGCCACTCTCGGAACCCCTATCACCTGACCGGCTCGACTTAGCCGGATCGCCCTGTGCAGCCCACCTGGATAACAGGTTATGGGCCCTGCCGTTGCAGTCTAAACCCGAAATCCCCGAGAATAAACCAGCGCGTACCTTTCCCTATTCAGAATCTCGCTTACCGCATTTGTCAACATGAGCGACAAATTAACTATCGTCAAATTGGCCAACGATGGATCCAACTGGGTCACTTACCGAAATCGCATGGTCTGGACATTCAGGAACCGTAAATGGTCCGATCACCTTACCAATGACACGGTACCCGGCGCATGGGTAACCGTAGGCACCGTAACCCCGCAAGAGCGTTGGGAAACGGAAGAGGCCTCCGCGAGCGAATTTATCGCGGCATCAATTCCCGATCACATATTCAATGAAGTCCAGAGCAAGACATGTGTCAAGGACGCCTGGGACACCATCAAAGACATCTACGAAAATCGATCGAAGATGATCACCGTCGATATGGGACGACAACTCGCGGCAATCAAATTAGCCGAAGATGGAGATGCGCGCGCTCACATCGCCCGCCTCACTACGATGAGAGAACAAATCGCATCCATGGGCTCGACCACTAGCAATGACGAATTTGCTTCCATCCTACTCGGCTCCCTTCCCAAACCCTACGCCTCCACCGTCGACGCCATAAACGCAGCAGCCGATCAAGCCGGCGCTTCCGTCGAACCAAGTCGGGTAATCCGATTAATAACCGACAAATATGACAGGCTCCTTATAGAAAATGGCGGCAAAACCAGTGGCCCGGAAGAGGCCTTCTCAGCCAATGGGCAGAGGCGCGACAAACGCAACGTGGAATGCCACAATTGCCACAGACTCGGCCATTACAAATCCGATTGCTGGGCCAGAGGAGGCGACAAAGAAGGCCAAGGCCCGCCTCGAAGAGACAGAAATTCAAGCGACAATCGCAATACTCGCAACAATCGCAACTACCGAAACAACAATGGCAATAATTACAATAACCGCAACAGGAATAATAACCGTTCCGACAACGCGAACGCGGCCAGCGCAGAAGACGATGCCTGGGCCGCAATTGAGGAGATCGAGGACGACTCCACACTCACTCCACAGGTCTCCGCGTATCTCGCGGGGCCATTCACTCCACCTCCTATCGAGATCGAGCTCTACGATTCCGGGGCATCCAGCCACATGTCCCCTTTCCAAAATCGCTTTATTAATTATCGCTCCATCCCCCCTCGCGCGATCGCCAACGCTAACAAAGGGACTTTTTATGCGATAGGCACTGGAGATCTACAGATCGACGTCCCGAACGGGAACACTACCAGCCCCATCACTCTCCGCGACACCCTCTACGCGCCCGATATGGGCCTCACCATCGTCGCCCTCGGCCGCATCATGCGTTCTGGCTACTCAGTCGAATTCGACGACGACGCGTGCAAAATCAAGAAGAAGTCTACTGGCAACATCATAGGCGACATCCCCGCCAACGTCAATGGCCTATTCAAGGTCGAGCACACCCATACGGCTGCCAGCGCCGTCACTCGACTCGAGCAAGTCAACATCCACACTCTTCATCGTCGCCTCGGTCACATCTCGGCCGACGCTATTCGCTCTCTCGTCCGCAACAACGCCATTGAAGGCGTCCAGCTCTTTGACGACGGCTCGCCCATCATCTGCGACTCTTGCCAATACGCGAAGCTCACTCGCAAGGCCATTCGCTCTGAACGCGAGGCCCCTCCTGCTCCGCACTTCGGAGACGAAGTTCACTCTGATCTCTGGGGCCCTTCTCCTATCTCTAGCCTAGGCGGCCGCAACTACTATGTTACTTTCACGGACGACAATACTCGCTACACTCGGATCGACATTCTTCGCACTAAAGACCAAACTCTAGACGCTTATCGCGCTTTCGTATTCTGGGCTCGTACTCAGCATGGCGCCACCATCAAAGCTCTTAGGTCTGACCGCGGCGGTGAATACACCGGCCGCGAGTTTACTCGCTTCCTCCAGAGTGAAGGAACCGAACGACATCTTACCACGCACCATACCCCGCAGCACAACGGAATCGCGGAAGCCCTAAACCGCAGGCTTCTCGAACGTGTGCGGGCTCTCCTCCATCACTCAGGCTTGCCCAAGAATCTCTGGGCTGAAGCTCTCCAGTTTGCGGTCTGGCTAAAGAACCGCACTTCTACTCGGGCTCTAGGCAACAACACCACGCCCTACGAAAAGCTCTATGGCAGCAAGCCTAATCTCGCTGGCGTTCCCGAATGGGGACAAACTATCTGGGTCCACTCCGGGACCGGTTCCAAACTCGACGCGCGCGGAATCGAAGCGCGCTGGGTCGGATACGACTCCGACAGCCCACACGCTCATCGCGTGTATTGGCCTCACAAGAACTCAGTCTCCGTGGAGCGCAACGTCAAGTTCACATCCCCATACGTCACCGTTCCCGTCCGTCGACCCTTCATCTTTCCCGCGCCGCAGCCAGCCCCGGCGCCCGCTCCTGCTCCTCCTGCTCCACCGGCACCTCCAGCGCATCAACCATTACTTCCCTTATACGCCCCTGTTCCAGCACAGATCGTGCCAGTCATACCGCAGGCGCCTCAACCTCCCGAAGAAGGAGAAGACCGCGGCAATACGCAACAAGTACCGGGAGGGTTAGCTTCCTCCCGGGCATCATCATCACTTCCGAATCTCACCCCTTCGCCTCCCGCTTCGGCTCCACCTCAAGAAGAACCACGCACCCCAATTAGGCCATGGCAAACACCTTCTGCACCACCGCCGCCGCCTCCGAGAAGCAAGGCCAGAGGCAAAGAACCAGAAGAGCCTCCGCGCAGATCAGAGCGCATCCCAAAACTCACCTTCAAGGCTCGCGAACTATTCGGCCAAGACCCGGATCTCGAAGGCCAGCCAAGCGCATCAGCAAAGAAGTGGTACCATCCGGATTGGCCCGGACAAAGCGCCTCGAGCGCATACACGGCTGACACCGATTACACTCCAGAATTCGCTTACCTCGCAGACAACGAGGAGCTCATGGAGGCCGTTATTACCGACTCTCAAGACGACCCCAAAACTCTCGCACAAGCGCGATCTCGCTCCGACTGGCCTCAGTGGCAGGAAGCGATGGATCGCGAAATCGCAACCCTCGAAGAAGCCGGGACTTGGTCAACAGTCCCGAGACCCGCCGGCAAGAACATCGTCGGCAGCAAATGGGTCTTCCGCATCAAACGGAAGGCTGATGGTACTATCGAGAAGTACAAGGCGCGCCTCGTAGCGCGCGGATTCACTCAAAAGTTCGGCATCGACTATTTCGACACCTATTCCCCCGTTGCGCGGCTCTCCAGCTTCCGCATGATTCTCGCTATCGCCGCCCGCAACGATTGGGACATCGACACCTTCGACTTCAACGGCGCCTACCTCAACGGAGAACTCAGTGACGATGAAGACATCTACATGCAACCACCCCCTGGATACGACACTCAGGGGGAGAACGTCAAACATCTCCACAAGTCACTTTACGGACTCAAGCAAGCCGGCCGCAAATGGTATGACACCCTGCGTCACGCTCTCATGGACCTGGGCTTCGGCGTTCACAACGCTGACCCCGGCGTCTTCTCCATCTACGACAAAAACCACCTCACTATTCTCGCAGTCCACGTTGACGATTGCATGATCACAGGTAGCTCGGACGAGCTCATCCGAGACTATAAGCGGAGGCTCAATTCCCGCTATTCCCTCACCGATCTCGGCCCTATCCACTGGCTTCTGGGCATCAAAATCACTCGCGACCGCGACGCTCGTACTATCTCCCTTTCCCAGACTAGTTATATCGACACCATCCTTTCCCGCTTCTCTCTCAGCGACGCGAAACCCGTCGCCACTCCTATCGTCCCCGGGGCCTCTTACAGCAAAACCGACGCACCCTCAGACGACACAGAAGCGGCTCATATGAACAAGATTCCTTACCGCGAGGCCGTCGGCAGCCTCATGTACGCCGCCGTCGCCACTCGCCCCGATATCACATTCGCCATTTCCACCCTCTCGCAGTTTCTCGCCAACCCGGGCGAAGTTCACTGGGAAGGCGTCAAACGCGTCTTCCGTTATCTCGCCGGCACCAAACATCACTCGCTCACTTACGGAAACGAGCGACACGACCTCCTGGGCTTTACTGACGCCGACGGCGCATCCCAGGACCACCGTCACGCGATATCTGGCTTCGCTTTTCTCATCGACGGCGCCGCAGTTTCATGGGCCTCTTGGAAACAAGAGATCATCACTTTATCCACCGCCGAGGCCGAATACGTTGCCGCGACCCACGCGGCCAAGGAATGCATCTGGCTCAGGAGACTGACTGAGCCCCTTTTCGGCTTCGCCCCCTCTCCTACTACCCTCTATTGTGACAATCAGGCCGCACTTCATCTCGCGACGCAAGACAACTATCACGCTCGCACCAAACATATCGACATCCGCTACCACTTCATCCGCCAAACCATTACCGACGGCCACATCGACATCAAGTATTGTCCCACCGACGACATGACCGCGGACATCCTCACCAAGCCGCTCCCCAAGTTCAAGGTCGCGTTTCATTCGCAGAACCTCGGACTCCGTCGAGCGTGAGGGGGAGTGTTGCATTTCGGCACGCTCGACCCGGCCGACCCGAACCTTCAGCAAACATCCGCCGCGCTCGCTCGCGGCCACTAAGGAGACCTCGCTTTCGAGACCGTTCTGTTATGCTAAGTCGAGTTCATCATTCTGCGTATCTCCCGTTATTTCCGACTGCATTTCGTCTCAAGCGCAAGAATTCTCGTTCCAGACTCATAGGGGTTCGCGCGCCCCTTTACTGTACATTCCCGGTCTCGTTCCCCGCCTCTTCTTTCTCGCGACTCCTGTTTCATGCCTATCATGGCCCGTGCGTCTTTGTTTCTCTTTACTGTACTTTGACTCTGTTCTGTCAGAAAATGTAGCTATACTGTATAAAAAAGCCGTCTCGTTGTATCAAATAAACTATCCAGTTGTCTTCTCTATTTCCCTCTCGTGTGCCAACTTCCCCTCTCCAAAAGCGAACTTGTGTCGCCTTTGCCATCGCTCTCGTCTTCTGCTATCGATCGACTCGCGCTGCTCTGTTCTCGTCGCCAACCGAACCGGCCACTCTCGGAACCCCTATCACCTGACCGGCTCGACTTAGCCGGATCGCCCTGTGCAGCCCACCTGGATAACACTTTGCGTACCATTCATGACTACTTTCACATTATTCATAAGTCCATGGACCACTTCTAAGGTCTGCGCGACGGTCATCCGACCCTCTTCTTCAGTAAGACGATCGAGCCTCTGTAGCACAGCCTCGAACTCGCTCTCTCCTAGCTTCTTCGCGATTTTCTCCATACCACGCTGAGCCATCGTGTATTGAGGACGACGATCGACTCACTGAATCTGCCTTGTTTAATTTGCTTGGTTGCGAGGGTAAACACGGAGAGTAATTCGACCATTATATTTCCGACTATATCGGTCATCGAAGGTGTCAACGTGACATCGGTATAGATCCGGAGGCGTTTGAGGAAGTTTGCGAGACATTCAAACAAGCCAACAAGTGCATCGTAGCTTGAGCTGACACCGTCAGCTGCCTAGGATATGCGAATCAGGGAACTTGAATATGTCAAAAAATGACAAGGGACGTACCGTAATTGGAACACCCACCCCAACAAAGATCGCCTTTGCTGTTTGGAATGGGGCCTAGTAGTCGAACAGTGGAAAGGTTAAGAGGGAAAAAGACATACAAGTTATTGAACTCACAGTCTCACCAAGGACACCAGAAAGCGTATCGACGACCTGGACAACTGGTGTTACGCTCAGTAAGGCGTATTCGGGTTTCGGGTCGATCGGAGTTCGAAGGTCAAAGGGCGATTGCCGACAACAGACGGCGGAGCGAGGATTCACAAGACGAAAGGAGAATCGTTCAGGGTTCGGGGTTTCGGTGAAGCCAAGAGTCGTATTCGAGTCAGCTACTGTAGTTGAGTACAATAGGTCGAGCTTAAAGCTCTGGTGGTTACAGAACAGTCCTTAAGTACTACGAGGGTCGAGTCAGGTAGAAGCTACGAGAAACGGACGGAATGTGAAAGAAAGCAGTCGAAGGGTACAGAACGTGAGTCAACAGGTTAGGCTGCTACGAGAAGGTTCGGGAATAGGAGAGAAATGCGTAACATCACCCCCTCCTTAGAGTCCGGCACGGCGCTCCCTTCGGCGGCTGATGCGATCATTACGGTGCATGCGTCGTCTAAACTCGACATCGATGTCGTCCTCATCCGGTACGGGTCGGAGGCGGCACGGGTGATTATAGCGACGATGTTCGCGTGGGACGAGGCATTCGAGGTGACAATTCTGATGAGGTCGATAGCATTGTTCACCCTTGTGTCCGAACTTCTGACAATATGGGCATTGGGTGAAGGTGAGGCAGTGGGCGGCATCGTGGTTAGCTTCTTGACACCACCTACAGACATTCGTGTAGGTTGGGACGGAGTCCGGCAACTCTTGCGCGTATTGCATCTCGACCCGGAGATCACCGTTGCTGATCCAGAGGGTCGGGTCGTCTTCTCGCTGGATGATGGTTTGTACGCGCTGGTAGACGTTGTTTTGGGAGAGGCGCCAGACTGAGTTCTTGATCCGCGCCATAGTTTCGGCGATGGCGTGTCGCAGACGAATGGCCTGGTCGTGTTGCTCCTCTAAATCGGCGACGAATGTTCGGTAATGTTGTACTTCTGCTGTCAGTGGCCAGTCGTCGATGGTTTGCAGGGCTTGATCTACATGAGGTCTTCCTGAGGTGTCGCTGTCGAAGACGCGAATCTGTGGGGGTGTCAGGAGCGGGTGTCCTTTGTCTATATCGTGCGCCCTGAGGAAGGCCTCGTAGACTCGTCTCCCTTCTCCCATGGTGCCTTCGATTTTGGGGTACTGTTGTTCCTTTTCGTAACGGATGTAACGGGCTCTTGTCAAGTTCCCGGCTTGTCGGATCATAAAGGGGTATGCGCGCTTTGTCTTTGGGTGGTTGAAGTGCCAATCCCCTCCAGGGTGGTCACTTGGGACGGCGGTTCGTTGTGTAGTGGTGACGACGAGGGTTTCGTTGACAAACGGTAGTACTTCATCTTCTACTGCGGTGTCTTCGGGTTCTTCGAAAGGTGGTGGTGATTCGGATGGTATGAAGATGGGGGGAAAGAGGACTTCACGGAGCGTGGGTGGTGGTCCCGCTTCGTGATTTCCTGTGCGAATTCGTATCCAAAGGTCGGCGTAGATGGCTGTTTCAACGGCGGCGGTGTAGAAAAGTTGGTAGAATTGGGAGGTCATGTCGAAGGAGGAGTGGATGTAGGATGTTGTTGTCTCGCTCATTTCGTCGTCCTTTTATCCCTTGTCAATCGCAGGGTGTGAAATTGCTTTACCAAGTCGTCCGCGTGCATGTCTTTACTGTCGACCCATTCGTTTTCGGACGTGGGGAAACCTTTCCACTTGATCAGGTATTGCATGTTACGCCCTCGTCCCTTTCTTCTCACGTCAAGGATTGCTTCGATCTCCTGTTCTTCTTGCCCGTCCACGAGGTCGGGTGGTGGTGGTAAGAAGGCTGGTCCGTGTTGATCCGTCTCCTTAAATGGGCTTAGGAGATCGATGTGGAAGACGTTGTGTATCCTCATGTATTCAGGGAGTTGTAATTGATAGGCGACTGGTGACACCTTTTTGATGATCGTGAAGGGGCCATACCGTTTTGGGGCTAATTTTCGTGATTGTACGCGAAGGTTGAGGTTTCTTCCTTCCAACCAGACTCGATCACCTTGGTTGAATTGGACCCGTGGTTCGCGAGTCTTGTATCGCCTGAGAAGTGCGTTTGCCGCGTGTAGTCTTGCCTGTTGTAGTTGTATCAGTCGTTCGGTTGCCGTCGGCGATCGATCGATTCCACTAGGTTCAACATGTATCTGCGGTTTCATCCCAAAGAGGAGTTCGTGGGGGGATCGTTTGGTGATGTCGTGTGGCCACGAGTTGTGTGCATATTCTGCTAAGGGGAGGTATTGGGCCCAGTCGTTTTGTCCTTGTTGGCTGACCCAGTGTCTCAAGTATTGTTCTACCCAAGCATTCATTCGTTCCGTTTGTCCATCTGTCTGTGGATGGAAGGCTGTACTAAGGTTTTGTCGGATTCCTGTCTGCATACAGATTTCCGTGGCGAACGCGCTTGTAAATCTGGGGTCTCTGTCGGAGATGATACGTTTGGGGATTCCAAACCAGGGGAGTAGATGTCGGAGGTAGAGGGTTGCAACCCCTTCACCTGTGATTGTCTTCGTACACGGGATGAATTTGGTTGCCTTGCTGCATCCCTGATCGACTATTGTGAGGATGGCGTCGAACTTTCCGCTCGGTGGCAGGTCCGTGATTAGGTCCAGGCTGATATACTGAAATGGTCCTTCTTCTACCGGCGTGTCGAGGTGTTAAGGGTGCTCGTGCCTTCCGCTGACTTTTGTTGGTTTGGCATTGTGGGCAGCCTTTGACGTATTGCTCGGTAAACTGTTTGAGGTTATCCCCGTCGTATCTTTCACTGACGAGTGCCCAAGTGTTCGCAATGCCTGGGTGTCCTGCAATTGGCGTGTCGTGTAGTTCGGAGATTGCTTTGCGTCGTGTATCTGGGTCGTTGCTTAACTGGATTTTATTTACAAAGAGATGGTCAGGTAAGATTGTGATGTCGTTGTTGACGTCGATCACCCCCTCCTTAAGGTCAGGCCGGCGGGAGAGGAGGTCCGCAATGGTGTTCAAGTTGCCCGGGACGTGGTGGAGGGTGTAATCGAATTCGGCCAGCGTTTCCATCCAGCGGGCTTGTCTCCCTGAGATCTTATGGGGTGCGCGGAAGTAGGCGAGGTTATTGTGGTCAGTGAGGACGGTGATCGGGTGTCGTGCGCCGAGTAGGTGGTGGCGCCAGTGGCGGAAGGATTTGACGATGGCGAGGAGCTCTCGATCGTAAACATCGTAGTTAACTTCTGCTGGGAGGAGTGAGGAAGAGAAGAATGCGACTGGGTGGTGGTTGCCATCGTCTTGTGGTTGAGTGAGTGTGGCGCCAAGGGCAAACGCGGAAGCGTCGGTCTGGAGCGTAAAGGGGCGGTCATAGTCGATGGAGGCCAGGACGGGTCGCGAGGCGAAGCGTGATTTCAACGTAGCGAAAGCAGTTTCCTGGGCAGCAGTCCAGGCGAAAGCGATTCCTTTCTTGGTGAGGTCGTGGAGAGGCCGGGCAATCTTTGCATAATCCGCGATGAATGGTTTGTAGAAGTTGCCGAAGCCGAGGAACGAGCGAACTTCAGTAACGGTAGTTGGGGTTGGCCAATCGAGAATGCCTTGTAGTTTCACTGTGTCCATTTCCACGCCCTCACGACCGATGACGACACCGAGGTACTCTACTGATGTTTGGGCAAAGCGGCATTTCTCGGGTTTAAGGAAGAGATCATGGTCTTGGAGGCGCTGGAGGATGATCGCGACGTGAGTGAGGTGGTCGGTGCGGGATCCGTTTGTTGCCACCATGATGTCGTCCATATAGACTTTGAGCCATCCCTGTGCGATTTCTGGTCGGAAGATTTCGTCCATCATCATCTGGAAGGTTGCCGGGGAGTTGGTAAGGCCGAAAAACATGACGAGGGGTTCGAATAGTCCTTTGCTTGTTTTAAAGGCAGCCTTCCACTGGTCGCCATCTTTGATGCGTACATTGTTATATCCCCATCGTACGTCCATCGTCGTATACCAGTCGTGCCCTGGTGCTTCGGTAACGAGTTCGGCGATGAGGGGGAGCGGATACTTGTTTTTCTTCGTCCAGGTATTGAGACGTCGATAATCCTGGACGGGTCTTAGCTTCCCGTCTTTCTTTTTGACGAAGAAGAACGGCGCGGCGTATGGGGAGTGAGATGGTTGTATGTAGCCTTTCTCTAGATGGTCTGCCAGGAATTTATCCTGCGCCTCTCGTTCGGCTAAGGATAGTGGGTAGACCTTGCAGTCGAGAGTGGCCGGGGCTTCGGGGAGTAGGTCGATTGCGTGATCCCATCGTTTTGACTCCGGGAAGCGTTGTGCGGCTGTCTCGCTGAATACCTTTTCGAATTGATGAAGTTCTTCGGGGACCAATTCTGTCCAGGGACGTTCTGTTTTGTCGTGGGCTGCCTCCGCGAGTTGTTGAGCGTGTGTGGTTTTACAGATCTTCATAATGACTTCGTCGCCGTCTTCTAACTCGAGGAAGTGCGTGAGCCAGTCCTTCGGATTCGCGAGCAGGACGGGGTTATTCTCTGGTTGTTCCCAATCGAGTGGTTCTCTGTGACTGGCCATCCAAGGGTATCCGAGTATAATGGCATCACTCCCGAGGTCGGCGAGGTAGAAGCGGTGAGAGGTTCCTTTGAAGTCGGGTATTTTGGTTCCTCCTTGTTTGTACGCGGGTCGAAGGGAGAGGTCGACATACTCGGTAATTTGTCCACTTTTGTTCGTGGTTCCGTCGACGTTTCGGATGGTGCGTGGTCTGTGTAGTTTTCGGGGGTTCAGGTTGAGGAAGGTGGCTGTATCTTTTGTCATAAAATTGTGGGTAGCTCCGGTGTCAACTAGAGCTGCAAATCGGGCGCCTTCGTCGCTTTGTAGGAAATGTACGTCTATTCTGAGAGCGTTGATTCGAGGTACAAACACACTACTAGGAACGAGAGCTCGGATCCAGGACGACGGGCCCGAGCTTACTGAAAATCCGCGCCATGAGAGACTAATTCTTTAGCTAAGAAATCCTGCTGCTCCGGAGTCATACGCATTGAAATTGCGGCTATCTTGCGTAGGAAGGCGTCGTCGATGACTGTCGTTTCTACGGGTGGTTGAGGAGGGGCCGCGGTTGCGACTGCGATGCGTGGGATAGGGTCCATGGCGGCACCGGCGATACGTGGTTTGCGATCCGGACAGTTGCGACTGAGGTGGCCTTGTTTGCCGCAGTTGAAGCATCGTCCTTCGGAGTGGTACTTCTGCTTCTCATCTTCGGTTGTGGCTTTGCGAATGGTATCGATGTCCATCGCGTCGGGGTGGCGAACGGGGCGTTGTCCACCGCTGCTGTTGTTGTTCCATCGGCGCGTGAACGGACTTTGACCGGGGCGACGTGACTGCTGCTGAAACGGGTTGTGTTCTTTGAGTGCTTGCACCTTGAGCCAATTACGGTGGTTCGTCTGGGCGCTCGTGACCCATTGGCGGAAGTTCTCGGGGTTGTTCTGGAAGATGCAGGTGTGGGCGAGAGTGCCTTGTAGGCCCTGTGCAAACATGCGAAGTGCGCTTGGTTCGTTGATGTCCATTCCGGCGCGATTGACTAAGTCCTGGAACTCGCCGACGTATTCGTCGAGTCGTCCTTCTTTCATGCGTAGTTTCAACAGATCTTGATGGGCTTTGTCCGCGTCTGCGAAGTTAGTGAACGCGTCTCGGAATTCACGCTCAGTAATCTGCCAGACGTCGAATCCAAAGGGGACGATTTCGTCGCCGCTCCGGATTTTCATGAGCCATTCGGAGGCTCGTTCCGCCCATGCTTCGGCCTTGTCGACACAAAGCCCGAGGAACATCATTGTTCGCTTCATCGGGTCTTTGATCTTGTTCGTGTCTTGGTTGAGGTAACAGTACCTGTCAAAAGCGATGAGGAATTTCTTGGTTTTGGTACGATCGCCGGTGAACGGCGATGGGAGACTTCCTTCGAGGCGTTCTCCACGCATGGCCTTGAAGAACCGTTTCATTTTTCGGTCTTCTTCGTTATCGCCTGTACCGTCATCGCTGTTGTCGTCGTCTCCGTCGGGGGCGGCGCCGGATGTATCTTTGCCGAATCCTTTGCTGAATTCGCCGGCTGTCATCTTGGTCGGTTCCTTTCCTTTGTCTTTGCTCGAGCCTTCGCTGAAGTTAGCACCGATCCCAGGGATCGATGCATCTGGTTCTTTTGCGGGTTCACTGTCGGTGGCTGGGGCATGCGGAGTGGTCGTAGTATGAGTGATGGTGAATCCGGATGTCGGTGGTGCGGGAGCGTTGCTGGCCTTGACCTCCTGTACGGCGGTTTGCGCTTTCAGTTCGTCGATATTCATTCGTTCGTTTGGTTCGTGTAGTAGATTGAAGGCTGATCGCACAACGCGGTATGCGAACCAGACGTCCGCCATCTTTTCGTATCGGATTTCGAACCAGACTCCCTGGTACATTCGGATGGCTTGTTTAGTTCCTCGCCAGTTGACGTAGTACCCAGTCCACGGGGCACCGCTTTGTCCTATCTGTAAGAAGACGGTGTTTAGTTTTAAGTGAGGCGCAATATTGTCTTCGAGGTTCGGTGCGGTTGCGAACGGAAGGAGTAGACGTCCTCCTCCGTCACTTTCGGCGTAAGTTGAGTCAACGTTCATCATGTTCTATTCGGGGTCGTAGTTCGGGGAAAGCTCGACCTGATGTTACGCTCAGTAAGGCGTATTCGGGTTTCGGGTCGATCGGAGTTCGAAGGTCAAAGGGCGATTGCCGACAACAGACGGCGGAGCGAGGATTCACAAGACGAAAGGAGAATCGTTCAGGGTTCGGGGTTTCGGTGAAGCCAAGAGTCGTATTCGAGTCAGCTACTGTAGTTGAGTACAATAGGTCGAGCTTAAAGCTCTGGTGGTTACAGAACAGTCCTTAAGTACTACGAGGGTCGAGTCAGGTAGAAGCTACGAGAAACGGACGGAATGTGAAAGAAAGCAGTCGAAGGGTACAGAACGTGAGTCAACAGGTTAGGCTGCTACGAGAAGGTTCGGGAATAGGAGAGAAATGCGTAACAACTGGGCTGAGCCAGTTGATCAACTTGCTATTTCCATCTCGATAGACCTTGAATGTGTTCGCCTTGTCTTCAAGTAACTTAAGGATGTCATCTGAGGAATCGCGGCCTCTCAGCTGGTCGGCAAAAGGGTGCTCGTCGAGTTCTACGCCAATCTGGTCGCTATAGTCGGTGAGAGCTTTATCGAGGATCGCTTGAAACGATACAGCGGGGATGTTTTATATGGTTTCTCGAAGAGACACGTTGGCGAACTCGGTGGTGGTTTTGCGAGGTGGTAGAGGTGAAGGTTTGGAACGAGCGAGCACTAGCGCCGGACGGGGCGGCTTTGTGTCAAATTCGTGAATTCGTGTCGAAGAATGCTTAGAACAAAGCACCACTTCTTCCTGTGTCGAAGAGCCATGGTACATAAATTTCGTATCGTCTCTCCTTCAGCGGCCATAGACGAGGACATGTCGATTGCGACGAATGATCCAGCAGCGTCGAAGTTTTTGTCTTTGCATGGGCTGGATGCCAGTGGTGACGCCTACCCAGATAACTACGAACGTCTGTCAATGCATGATGGCGTTTCTCACTACTTCAAGTTCAAACCATTGCTGTGACCCGTAAAAATGTAGAATTTAAGTGCAATGGTATCCCACAACAAACGGGAGAGGTAAGTTATCACAGCAACATCTGGGTCCCGGCCCTCTGGCGTCTTCAACCATTAACCATCCCCCACCTCCGATCTGAGCGCCTCGACCCGCGCCCGGAACGCGTCCGCCTCCTCGATCTCCTCCCCCACCCCATACTCCACCATCCCGGGCGCCTCAAACACAGACGCAGCAGCGCGCGCACGCCGCGCCGCAGACCGCCGAGCCGACACGCGCACGCACATCGTGCAATCCGACGGCAGGACGCACCGGCACTGGCGACCGCGGGCCGTGAGACTCTGCCAATGCCAGTCGGTATGCGAGCGGCGGTGCTTGGGCGGGACGACGTCCGGCGCCTTTGGCGTCATGCTGTCCTCCGCGGGGAGGGGTGGTGCGGGAGGAGCCGTCTCGGGTGCGGGGGGTAACGACGCCGGCACCCCGAGCGCAGAGCGCGACGCCGAAGCGGGAGAGCCAAAATGCGCGCTTGGCTCCTCCGATGCCGAGATCCACGTGCCGGCAGCATTCGCGTTCGCTGGTTCTGCGTCCAGGTGCACGATGCGCTTCGCCCGCTTCTTCCGCGGTTTCGCGCTAATGGCGGGAAGGAGTGGCGATTGTGAGTGAGAACGCTGCGCTGCTCGAAGGGGCTGGGGCGACTGCCGTCGTTGATGGAACTGGGACTGCTGCTGCTACTGATGTGGTCGTCGCTGTTACCGCTCCTCCAACAGGCACCACTGGTAGTGAATATGCCTTGGACATCGGTCACGTGGAGTTCATCTGATCTGATGGGGGGAGCCGGCTGGCGTCCCATCCAGAAGGGTCGACTTTCCCTCCTTTCAGAAAAAAGTCGAAGCGTTTGACGTGGTAGTCACTCTCGATCTCGTTGCCCTTCCCACCACACCTCGGCAATGCTGGGCAACGGCGAGAGTCGGTCTACCTCTCCCGATTATTCCACTTGATTGTGTCTGACGTCCGTGCTCTAGTGCCACGAGCCGCTAGACCGCAAAGCGAATCCAGGCGATTCCGCGACGGGTTGAGTGCAAGCACTTGACCCAAATTCTTGTAAACGCCCAGGACGGAATCAATCACATTATCTAAGAGGTTAAGTGAGACGAGATTGCACAAAGATGATAAGCCAGGAGGGACGGAAACGAGCAAATTCGAGGATAAATCGAGGTGGGTGAGCAAAGAGAGATGCGGGAGGATATCAGTCGGAATGAAGGTTAGCGCGTTATCTGCCAGCGAAAGATGCCTGAGGAATGCCCACTTTGGATGGTGGTAACTGGGGCGAGATGGAGGATTCGGTGGGAGAAGAAGGTCGGGGTGGGTCTTCGCTCGTTGGTGTGACGACCGATTCCTCCGCATGTTCTGCAACGGAATCTAGAAGACGTGTGGTGTGGAATGACGATTGCTGCGAAAGGTTTGGGGGATCTAGAGAGGGGGTAGCTTGTCTCCAAGCTCTGCAGATTACAGAATGAATCCAATGGTAACGCGTTTTCATTTAGAAGGTCCGCCGCTATTTGCACGATCCTTTTGGGACCAGGGGCTCGTAGCGACTGCGCTGGGATCTTTGAGAAGTTGCTAAAGACATACTTTAGCTCCTGGTCCACGCTAGGTGGTTCCGGACGTGCCCAGATGCCAACTCCTAATGAAAGCCGGGAAACACCAGGTAGTTAGGTACGAATGAAGGAGACGAGATGGCATGAATCTCCGCTGTGAGATACATCGACGTAGTTTATGGGGCGTGAGGGGTTGACAGCCTTCGAGTCGAGGGAACCGACATGATAGCCGAGGGCTTCGAGGCGGATGATGATATAGAATAGATGGAGGGTATCGACAGCGAAAGTGAGGGGTTTGAGTCTGGTGGATTGGGGAGTGCTGACCGAGCATGTGAGGATTCACCTCTAAGACCTCACTGTGGGATGCAAGGCGCATTGTGCTCGTTCATGACAAGGGAGCAAGGGTATATCTGCTCATTCTCTTGTATCGATAGTTGATGATACAGTAGATACTTTCGAAGCTAGATTGGTTATGAACACGTTAATATGGTTTTTCGATTGAACACACCAAGTGAGCTCCGCTACCTCTCTAGGAGCGGGTGTACTAAATGCGATAAGGAACAAACTTGGGCACTGGCAGGCTTAGTGGGGTCGACGACGACGAAGGACTTGTGGCCAGAGAGCTGCGGTTGGGAATGTACATTATCTAGAGTGGGAATGGCGATCCGACGGATACAATGGCGTTTGAATGTATTTGTGAAGGTGGAATCGTCGAGAATCACGCGTCACGTATCCGGGTGCTGAATATGGCAATAAGTTAGTCATCAATGTCAGCAATGATGTCAGCAATGAATCGAAACCGCAACCGCACCTGTAGGTAATCACGATCTGCAATGGACTACGTTTCATGCTTCGACAATAACTCTGCGATCCTGCCGTTTCCATATACCAATGCTCCTTGTCTTGGAGTTCGCCCGTAACTGTTCCGAACGTTCGCGTTTGCGCCACGTTCTAGTAAGAGCTCAGCAATTTCAAGATATCCAGTGCACGATGCAAGATCCAATGCGGTCCTTTGGTTCCTCTGCCGTGCGTGAAGGTCGGCTTTATGATCAAGTAATAGTCGTACGATGTGAAGTTTCCCGTACCACGACGCGTGATGCAGCGGGGTCAAACCGTGAGCGTCTCGGGAATTCACATCCGCGCCATACTCAATCAACAATTTTGCCACCTCGAGTTGCCCAAACTTCGACACCACAGCTAATGCGGTCCGGAGTTCCTCGTCCCTTTCTTCGACATCCAAACCACAGTCAAGTAACGAACGTACAACGTCAACCTGTCCATTTCTTGACGCGGTGCACACCGAAGGCTGCTCATCGTCGCTGGATTCACCACGTGATTGTTGCGGCTGCACAACGTCTGGGACCCGATTTTGTGGGTTAACTGATGATGCGGTTGGGTTCTCCTCTCCGTCGAGAGACATCGTAGATCGGGATAGAAAGCTTGCTACCTCAAGTTTCTCGTTGTCAGAGGCCAGGTCGAAAGGTGTCCTGTTGTTGTCATCACGTATATTATGATCTGCACCACATTCCAGTAGGAGCTTCACGAGATCGAGACGGTCTTCGAGTGCCGCTAAATGCAAAGGAGTTCGACCACCGTTGTGGCGAGAACCCACATCGGCGCCTTGTTGAATGAGCAGTTCTGCCATCTTGATGTGACCCTCTTGCGACGCCCAATGCAAAGGGGTTCGACCATTGTTTTCACGAGAGTCCACATTTGCACCATGTTGAATGAGCAGTTCTGCCATCTTGATGTGACCCGCTTCCGACGCCCATTGCAAAGGAGTTTGACCATCGTTGCGACGAGAGCCCACATTGGCGCCATGTTGAATGAGCAGTTCTGCCATCTTGATGTGACCCCTGAGCGATGCCAAATGCAAAGGGGTTTGACCATCGTTGCGACGAGAGCCCACATCAGCGCCATGTCGAATGAGCAGTTCTGCCATCTTGATGTGACCGTTGTGCGACGCCGAATGCAAAGGTGTTCTACCATCGTTGTTCCGAGAGCCCACATCAGCGCCATGTTGAATGAGCAGTTCTGCTATCTTGATGTGACCCCCAAGCGATGCCAAATGCAAAGGGGTTCGACCGTCGTTGTTACGAGAGCCCACATCAGCGCCATGTTGAATGAGCAGTTCTGCAGTCTTGATGTGACCCCCAAGCAATGCCAATTGCAAAGGGGTTCGACCGTCGTTGTTACAAGAGCCCACATCAGCGCCATGTTGAATGAGCAGTTCTGCCGTCTTGATGTGACCCCCAAGCGATGCCGAATGCAAAGGGGTTCGACCATCGTTGTTACGAGAGCCCACATCAGCACCATGTTGAATGAGCAGTTCTGCTATCTTGATGTGACCCTCTTGCGACGTCCAATGCAAAGGAGTCCAATCTTCGTTGTCACGAGAGCCCACATCAGCGCCATGTTGAATGAGCAGTTCTGCCATCTTGATGTGACCCCCAAGCGATGCCGAATGCAAAGGGGTTCGACCATCGTTGTTACGAGAGCCCACATCAGCGCCATGTTGAATGAGCAGTTCTGCCATCTTGATGTGACCCTCTTGCGACGTCCAATGCAAAGGAGTCCAATCTTCGTTGTCACGAGAGCCCACATCAGCGCCATGTTGAATGAGCAGTTCTGCCATCTTGATGTGACCCTCTTGCGATGCCCAATGCAAAGGAGTCCAATCGTTGTTACGAGAGCCCACATCTGCGCCACTTTCAATTAGGAGCCGAGCGGCATCCAGATGTCCACAATGTGCCGCTCTGTGTAGTGGAGAAAAACCATCTTCGTCCTGGAAGTTCACCTGTGCCCCCTGCTGCAGGAGTAGACGCAATACCCCCATGTCTCCTGTCGACGAAGCCAAATCTAACGGAGTGCGGCCCCGTATGTCTCGTAGGTCGATATCTGCATTGTGTTCGAGCAACAATCGCACAATGTCATTCCGTCCGGCTAGCGATGCCCAGTGCAGTGGGCTTGTGCCGCTCTTGTCTACAACATTCACATCCGCGCCTCGCTCCAGAAGTGACAAAGCCAGCTCGATGTCTTCCCTGATGAACGCGGCCAACAACGTACTCCCGTGATACCCTCCCCTGACATTGATATCGTCTGGGTAGCTGGCGATCAAGTGTTCTATGAGCTGGCGGAATCCACAAAGTATGGCGTAATATAATGGGACTGCATGCGGTCGTTCTGGGTGTGTCGTAGGCATGTCTCTTCTCCAGGGGTCATCTATGTCGTATATCCGCACCCAAGCAGAGAAGTGTGGCTTGTCTGGATTAAAGAGGTGTTCCATGGCAACTTGAATAGTTGACGATACGCCCTCAAACTGGCCGTGATCGACCCAGTGTCGGGCAGCGTAATCGGACAACGGAAAATCCTTAATGTCGATGTGGCCGTCAAGCCGGAGCAAGACACTGAGGGAAGCTTGGGCGAGGATGGTATGCGCCGAGAGGGGAACAATGTGATATCCAGAGAGTTCCTCCCCCGCGGTGGCAAGGCGATCCGATGTCAGGAACTCCTTCACTGAAAAATGCGAGAATTGGACAATGCGGGAGCCGTCAACATCGACAACGCTGATGAGACCGGAGCACACAGAAAGAACAGCTTCCTCTGCATCGCCTAGTCGCCAGTCGGGGTTAAACATGGGAAGCGCTTCTTCATCGAACCGAACCGCCAAAATATCCGCAAGTTCCTCCACGCTAAGTGGTCTAATTGATACGGAAAGGCATTGGAAGAGACGCTGCGCGTATTGTCGCACCTGTGCGCCGATCGCCAGCAACGCGCGTTCATATGTTTCGTCCAACGTCTTCGGCATATCATTCAAAGTTCTTCGGATATCCGCAGGTAATGTCTGACGCAACACGTCCAACTGGCAATAGACCCATCTAAACCTGCAGGCGGGATTGATTAGGCAGTCGTTTCGAGAAACCATGAGGGCAATCACTTACATCCCATCAGCTTTATCTGACAGCGTATCGATCACCAGCTGCTTATCTCGTTCTCTCCAACGTCGCATCCTCCGATCAGAGTGTACGACCGCTTTGATATAGGAGGTAATGTCCGCCTGTTGCCCGCTCTCATCGTGAAGTGACATGTGGAACGGTGCCAAGGGTTCAAAAGTGTTTCGAATGTCGATCTCCGGGCGGCTTGACACACATATATGTACATTTGGGAGCCTTAACTCGACAAGATGCTCTAGACACTCGAGAACCTGTTCTCGCGCGGTCGTTATCCCAGAGATGTTGGGGCACTCATCGAGAGCGTCAATGATGATGTACATCGCGGGCTGTCCTGGCACTTGGAGCATTTCCACAAAACATTGTGAGAGTGCGTCTTCTGAAGGCTCCTGAGTGCCTCCTGCGTGATCGGAATACAAACGGGACAATATTTGATAGTATGGATCAGACTTGGCGCTGAGCTGAAAGACAAGAGAGGAGAGCAGTCCGCGTAGGTGTTGCTTCTCGATGTCCTTGAAATCAAAGTAAAAGTACGCCATTGACGCTAACCCTGCATTGCATGCACTGTCGATTTTTCGGATAATTGAGGAACTGGCGGAAAGCGTGAATGACTATAATGGAGGTAGCGAGACAAGACATACAGTAAAATGGTCTTTCCAGAACCCGCTAGACGATGCAGAAGAAATTAGGGTCGTCGCGGCGAGGCTAATGTTGAGAACGTACGCTTTCCGTGTATCCACAAAAGGGATCCCTTGGTATTCCACCCAGTAAAGACGCTTCTTTCGAAGAGCCATGTAGCAGTTCCATCTCGATGGGACTTGCATCCATTATTGTAGTTCTTCGACGGATCTGGAGGGCAAAGCCAATTTTTCGAGTCCCTTTGCATCTGGTCACCTGTAACCCGTCTCAGCACCACCGGTCGACAATGGGAGTACCAATTAATAACGAACGTCTGATCTTGTTCATATCACTCGCCATTTCTTGCATCGAATCTATCGTTGCGATCAGCTCGCACAACATCGATTCGCGAATGCGGTGAAAGCATACCCAGAGCGTTCCGGATGCCTTCCGTCGACACTTTCCCGTCTGGTACCAACATATTACCTTAGTTGCGTCAGTAATCGGCTAAGCAAACTTTGCGTACCGTTCATGACTACTTTCACATTATTCATAAGCCCATGGACCACTTCTAGGGTCTGTGCAACAGTCATCCGGCCCTCCTCCTGAGTGAGACGGTCAAGCCTCCGTAGCACGGCCTCGATCTCGCTCTCTCCCAGCAGCTTCTTCGCAAATTTCTCTATACCATGTTGAGCTATCGTGTATTGAGGACGACGATTGACTCACTGAATCTGCCTTGTTTAATTTGCTTGGTAGCAAGGGCAAACACGGAGAGTAACTCGACCATTATATTTCCGATTATATCGGTCATCGAAGGTGTCAACGGGACATCGGTATAGATCCGGAGGCGCTTGAGGAAGTTTTCGAGACATTCGAACAAGTCAACAAGTGCATCGTAGCTTGAACTGACACCGTCGGCCGCCTAGGATATGTGGATCAGGAAAAATGTCGGTGGAGAATGTCAGTGGACGTACCATAATTAGAACATCCACGCCAACAAAGATCGCCTTTGCTGGTTGGAACGGGACCTGGTAGAAGGACGGTGGAAATGTCAAGAGGGAAAAGGACAGACAGCTCATCAGACCCACAGTCACGGTCTCGCCGAGGACGCCAGAAAGCGTATGGATGACCTGGACAACCGGGCTGAGCCAGTTGATCAACTTGCGATTTCCATCCCGATAGACTCTGAATGCGTTGGCCTTGTCTTCAAGTAGCTTAAGGACGTCATCGGGAGAATCGCGGCCTCTCAGCTGGTCGGCAAAGGGGTGCTTGTCGAGTTCTACGCCAGTCTGGTCGCTGTAGTCGGCAAGAGCTTTATCAAGGATCGCTTGAAATGATATAGCAGGCATTTTGTAGATGGTTCCTAGAAGAAATAGAGATACGTTGGCAAATTCGGTGGTTGTTGTGTGAGGTGGTAGGGGGGACGGCTTGCAGCGAGCACTAGCGCCCGACCTCGTGCCGCACAGAGCACCGCCTCTTCGGAACTTCTGTCAATAACTGATGGAATTCCAACGCCGTACCCACAATGGAGCAGTGACCATCGCCCTCACCGTCTCCAGACCATCGCTATGACCCGTGAAAGTATAGAATTTAAGTGCGGTGGTATCCCATAACATGAGTACAAACGAGAGAGAGACACATACAATAAACCGAACACTATCCAGACCCTCCGGCGTGGCTCTGACTGAACACCTTCAGCCAACCGTCCCCCATCTCCGATCTCAGCGCCTCGACCCGCGCCCGGAACGCGTCCGCCTCCTTGATCTCCTCCCCCACCCCATCCTCGACCTTCACAGGCGCCTCAAACACAGACGCAGCAGCGCGCGCACGCCGCGCCGCAGACCGCCGAGCCGACACGCGCACGCTCCTCGTGCGATCCGGCGGCGGGCGCACCAGCACTGGCGACGGCGGGCCGTCAGAGTCCGCCAACGCCGGCGCCGGCGCCGGTGCATACTCAGTATGCGAGCGGCAGTGCTTGGACGGGACGACGTCCGGCGCCTCGGCGTCGTGCTGTCCTCCTCCGCGGGGAGGAGCCGTGCGAGAGGAGCCGTCGCCTCGGGCGCGGGGGGGTAACGACGCCGGCGCACCGAGCGGAGAGCGCGACGCCGAAGTGGGAGAGCCGACATGCTCGCTTGGCTCCTCTGAGACCGTGATCCACACGTTCGCGTTCGCCGGGTCTCCGTCCAGGTGCACGATGCACCTTGCCCGCTTTTTCCGCAGTTTCACGCTGGAGGCGGGGAGGAGCGGCGATTGTTGGTGCGATGAAGGGGCTGGTGAAAACGCTGGGCTGCTCGAAGAGCTGGGGCCGCTCGAGGGGGCTGGGGCGACTGCTGTCGTTGATGGAGCCGGGGCGACTGCTGGTGCTGGTGCGGTTGTCGCTGTTGCCGCTCCTCCAACAGGCACCACTGGTAGCGAATATGCCTTGGACATCGGCCGCGTGGAGTTCATCTGGTCTGGTGGGGGAGAGGTCAGGCTCCTTCGCTCGTAGAACCCGGCTGGCGTCCCATCCAGAAGGATCGACTATCCTTCCTTCCAGAAAAAGTCAAAGCACTTGACGCGATAGTCACTCTCGATCTCCGTGAATGCGTTGCCCTCCACCCACACCTCGGTAATGTTGGGTAACAATGAGAGTCGGCCGACCTTTCCCGATTCCTCCACTTGATTGTGTCTGACGTCCACGCGCTCTAGTGCCACGAGCCGCTCTAAACCGCAAAGCGAATCCAGGCGATTCCGCGACAGGTTGAGTGCAAGCACTTGACCCAGTTTCTTGTAAACGCCCAGGACGGAATCAATCATGTTATTTGAGAGGTTGAGTGAAATGAGATTGTACAATGATGATAGGCCAGGAGGGACGGAAACGAGCAAATTGGAGGATAAATCGAGGTGGGTGAGCGAAGAGAGATGCGGGAGGCCGGAATGAAGGTTAGCGCATTATCCGCCAGAGAAAGATGCCTGAGGAATGCCCACTTGGACGGTGATAACTGGGGCGAGATAGAGGATTCAGTGGGAGAAGAAGGCCGGGGTGAGTCTTCGCTCGTTGGTGTGACGACTGTTTCCTCCACATGTTCTTCTACGGAATCTGAAAGACGCGTGCTGCGGAATGATGATTGCCTCGAAAGGTTAGGGAGATCCAGAAGAGGGGCAGCATGTCTCCGGGCAGAATTATCTATCACCGTGTTGAAGAACAAATCAGATACGTCATCGAGCCCATGAATGGGGGAAAAAAAGGGGGAAGAGAGAAAAAGGTGAGTGTGGTGGGTGGTTGCACTGCACAGGCAGTGAAGGGGAACCGAGACGAAACAGTGGCCCCAGGCGTGTGTGTCCATGGGACCAAGATCAGGACGGCCACTGCTCTCGAGGCAATCTCATTGGCCCGGGTTAGACCAACATTTCATTGGCTTCGTTCGTATATTCACTTTCATTTACAGTACGCTACGGGGACGAGGTACTGTATTGTATGCAAAAACGCACATTGTTGATGGAAGGCACGTTTCAGATACCGTATCTTCTACGTTGACAAATCTCCCCTTTTGTCTCCGTATAGCCCTTGAAGCTTGACGTACAACGCTCGGTCGCTGACAGTGCTCTGACACTCACCATATCGGTGTCAGAGGATGTCGTTATATTTGTTATGGCCGCCTCTGGTCCCAGAAAAGAGCTACGGACGACCCAGGAGCCTCCATTTGGACCTTCACTAGGTCGAGGACTCACACCACAAGAAGTTCTTCCCGCCATCAAAGATAAGTTACTCAGCAGACTTCTCGAACCTTCGACGCAAGGTCTATCTGTACTCATACTACCAAAGTCGATTCCCAACACCCACTTGGTTGATGACAAACGTCATAAGCTCGAGCTCACTAGAAACGAATGTCTCACCTCAGATGACCGATACTGTATTCCAATATGGGGGTGGCATCGCGTACACCTTTATTCAGAGCGCTCTGGCTCGGGAATGGTGCATTATTGGAGCAGCTGACCCTTGTGATGTTGCCGTTGTCCATCCGAAATTACAGCACACTGTATATCAGACCTCTACGACCAGCCCATAGTCCAATGACCCGATTCGGAAACAGCACATTTTTTGGAGGTTCGTCGCCGTACCAACGGGGCCAACCCCGGTCATGGAACATCACCGGTCAAGGTCCTTCGGGTCATCTCCCTTGTATTTCAACCATCTTCACATCTCATCTGGACATCAAAGCATTTCCCAAGCTCTCCGCCGACAAACCGACAAACTGGAGCGCGAGAAGCTCGGGGGGTTCTTATCAGAGAGCGCGGTAGGTGTTCCCCCTCTCTTCGGTACGCTCACGCCTGCACAGAAGGAATGTGCGAGTACACACCAGGGCCAGTCGCATGATCGATCCGTGAGGTCCTCGTCGAGTTTTGTTCCGTGTGTATGTTGCATGACCACCGTTTCTGACCATTTTGCGCCTCAGCGCCCGTGATAGCGCCCTATCACGGGCGCTAGTGCACCTGTGTGTCGTAATCGCCCCTTGCAGGTCTTTCCTCGTGTTATACCTCGTGGGCAAGTTGCCTTCATTTCGTTTTCCTGTTCCCTCCTGCTACTTTATTCAACGCGTGCGCTATTACTACCCATCCATTATTTCAGCGACCATGTCTAGTTCATAGTGGTGGTTTAACTCATTTCCGATCATCTTGTGGCAAAAAAGCTGCCAAACAGAACAGATACAGTATGCATAATAAGACGATTCGAAGGGGGAAACGTCAAGGAAAGGCTAGAACGGAAAGGCTAGAACGACAAACACATCGTCACGCTCAGTAAAAAAGGAAAACCGGAATTAGTCACCGGCAGTCCAGAGGTTGGTCGAATCTAGGTCGAGCCGAGACTGCCGGTAGTCAAAATTTTTGTCAAGTCCGGCCAAGTCGGATCAGAGTCATTTGGTAGTCAGATCTAGTCAGACTGGTCACAGAAAACTGGCGATAGTTACAGCGCGACATTGCTGAAATTGTATTTTTTTCTTACATAATGAAACTCATGGATGTACCTTGCTGTAATCCAAATCCGGGCTATTTTCGATTATCTGCACCAATGCTACAATGTCTACTGAATATGACCGATCTCGATGACACCAACGACGCCGATGGGAACTGCAAAGCGATGGATGATATTGGAAACGACGGGGGGACATAGGTGGCCCACTGGCAGAGGCAGCGTGAGTCTTTCCCTTTCCCTGGAGGGATGCTGCTAGCTCGCTCATCTACTATTCTTTCTCTTTTCTCTCTGGGGCAGAATCTTCTTACGCATATCGTATCGATGTCGGTGTCTGCATTTCTGGGGACTGCATTGTCACAGCATTGATATCAGTCTCTCCATCGGCCACCCGACCGTTCCTCTGACCATTCCCTCTCCTTCCCTTTGAGCACCATCTTCGACAACACACTCGAGACCAGTAGGTTCTTACTAAGCGTGTTGAATGAGGCTCACTCTAATTCGCAGGAGTCACTTGCGTCGTTGTTCCTCATCTGATTGAGGAACCTGTGCAATCATCGTACGGCCCGTTGACAAGGAAGTTCAGGCTATCCCCAAGCCTGTCGAAGAGCCAGCCCCAATTGCTCCCCACCTGCTCGTAGAAGAGGCCGTCCAGGTCACTCCCCCTCAACCTGCCGAGGAGGTCATTGAAGTTGTCCCTCAACCCGCTGCGGAGGAGACCCAGGTACTGGTCCTATGCCCATCGCGACACCCCGGTTTAGTTCTCCATCGATCCTGAGTTTTCTCTCTACTCACCGAATGATGTCTCCACTGTCAGCTCTCCTTTCGACCTAGGAGTCGTTCCAACGGTCTCTTCCAGCGTGAGCAGTGCCAGAAACATTCCACTACCAGCTAGCCAGCGAGTTGCTGTCAGAGTGGCCGACAGTTACTCCGCTGCGGGCAACGACTTATACAAGGTCCATTAATTCTGTTCCACCGTCTTTGCCTGGTCCTTTCCCTATTGGCTGTCCAGAGTCGCTGCCAACGACAACGTTATTATTGTTGGTTATTGAGTCCACGCCAAGCACCATTTCATCGTGCCGTCTTGTAAGCCCACGAGCCCCTCGGTCTCGATTCGAGGATCCCTCTGGGCCCCAGAAACGGATAATACGTACGAATCATCGATACTACAAGTGTCCCCTTCGGTTCAGTCTATATACTTCCCTGAGGGTCAGGACATCTCCTTTGACACATCTTTGTTGCGACTCACGGCTTCTGCATACGCTTCTCAGGAACCAAGCCGGCTGAGTATCATCGACGAAAGCCAGTCGAGCAAGTCACCGCCGATTACTTACTTGTTACCATCCTCGCCTTCTCTCACGCCTACAGTATCGATATCGGTCTCTGCTTCGGCTGAGTCGACACCATTGCCTACAGGGACTAAGTCTCTGCATCAGTAACACCATCCATGTCACCGAGTCTCCAACTGTCCCCTCTCTATCCCTTCGAGCACTGTATTCTACGACAGTTTCAACACCCATACTGACCCCACAACGGTCCCAGGTCGCGTTGACTAGGACTCCGTCTTTGGTCTAGATGGCGTCTTCCATCTCTTTGGGTCAGATATCTTAGACAATCGGCTCTCTTTTGAGGAGCCCATCTTGGAGGATGTTTCAACAGAACCATCCCTCTTGTCGACGCACAGGACAACCGTCTCGAGACCGGTAAGTTTTGATCACGTGGTATTGGATGACGCTCACTCAACTTCACAGATCTCGCTGACGAACATTCCTCTTCTGAGGACACCTTCACTGTTGTCGACGCCAACTGCTTCCACGAGTGTTAGCATGAGTAGCCCTCATGGTAGTACTCCATCCACCTATTCTGATCTACTGACCATACCCTTGGAAGTGGCACCCACTGAATGAGCTCCGTCCAAACGGGCACGATTGGAAAGGCCACCGTCCGAGGGTCCGAGTGTCATTATCATGGACGATATCAACTGGCTCCTTCAATACCTACATGGCGTAGAGAATGACGGGCAACGCGACAACCAAAGCGTTCATGACCATCCCCCCCACGGTGACTGGCAAAGCGAGTCTGGGGGTCATCGCCATCCCGTTGACACCACCCCCACGTAGCCCACGCTCCCTGAGCTCTTTGAGCTCCAGTATATCATCCCTGTCGTCACAACACTCTGACAATTCCAGTTTGTTGGGGTCTGAGCCATTAGAGACCGAGTTGTTTGAGACCGAGCTGGACGTTCCAAGGGAGTCGTCTTCGCCTATCTCATCATCCCCTATATCGTATTCTCCTCCATCGTCGCTCACCATCCAGCTCTCCATCGTCTGAGATGCTTCCACTCACGCCCGTCGCGTGTTCACCTCCCTCGTCAGGTGAATATCTCTCCCGGATATCAAGTGACATGACCCAGCGAGTTATTCGTACCCCATCTGTGTCACCTACACCGTCAGCGCTTCAGCTGTCTCAAGTGCAACTGTCAGGGCCGTACCAACAACTCCGGGCATAGATTGTGAAGTCATCAAACGCATCCGCGACGTCTTAGACGCTGTCAAGGGACAAACAGACGCCCTGTGGGATGGCCAACTGTCAACAAATCACATCTTGGACGAGCTTCGTCAGCGCGTTCCCCGAACACAAGATAACACAGAGCTGGTTGAATGGTTGCAACGTCTTGAGGATTTGATTAACAGGCTAGCAGATTCGCAGGCTCGTGCGAGAGCACCGTCTCCTCCACCAGAGTCACTCTTTGATTCTGCTGTGCCGATTCTGCCACCGCCGACGTTCGTACCTCTAAACTTCCGACCGGATGCTTGTGGACCACGACCTCGAAGCGCCAGCCCGACACTTCTCGGCGATTTGCCCCCGCTACGGCCATTCACTGTCCCCATTCCCGAACCTCTCATCATGCGCGACATAGGCTGTCTTGAGGTCAATTGTCGTGGTCGTGCCCGTGATTCTGGGCCTAGGTCGCGAAGCCATCGATCGCATTCGTGAAGCCGTCGTCCTTTGTCGCCAAGCAAGGTCTCGATCAAATCGCTCTTGGTCTAAACAAATGCCATTCAATTGCAAGTTCGAACTGGTCGGCGCTGGTCAGCAAAGGTTGTTTGACCCATGCAATTTTCTGTGAGCATACTTATTCCCAGTTTAATTCGACACTGATCATAACGCTTCTCGGATACTATCATTTACGTTTACTGTCAACTCGGAACCCTGGAGAGATTACGACAGCAGGACTGTCTACCTTCGAGTGAACGCGTCTTCAGGTGCATTCGCCCAGGTATGTGCGTAGTGATCCCCCCCCAGCCCTGCTTCGCTGATCCTCACGTAATGTGGATAGGGCGCGAATACACCATGGCGGATACACGCTGGGCATCGCTGACCCAACCGCTGTCTCCTTCGAACTGCTCACTGTGCTTGGCGCTGGCCCCTTGGCCATCTTTATCATGTACTGGATCGTGCAGCGCGATCTTGCACAGGCATTACTGGATTGTCGTGCTCTGCATGGCGAAGCTCTACAGCGGGTACGTGCTTCACGACGCACGTGTGCTTCCTTCGTCTAGTTCCTCCGCCCAGCGCATCGAGTCCGTCGCCCACCTCGACGCCCCAAACAGGCATCGACAAACCCTCCAGACTCGTCGTCTCTGTCTGCATCCTTTCTTCAAGACCATCCAGGTTTGTGCCGTCGTCGGGTAAGTGACGTTCGAGGAAGGCGAAACGGGGCTTTGCGCGGCGCTGGTGTGGAAGACGAGCGCGAAGCCTGGCGCAGGAATGGGCGCTGTGCAGGACTGTCGTCGCGTTCGGGTCGGCGACCGATGAAGCCGTTCTTCCAGGTGTTTGGGGACTAACATTTACAGGCCGCTCCACGAGTTCTGGATCGCACCACCATCAACACTTGTGCTTCAGAAGTTCAATTTGGTATGTCATTTCCTTTCCACTATCCCTGTTTCTGTAACTAAATACATTGGTCTTGTAAAGTGAGTCTAGTACGACATTTCCGAGTCAACTTTGCCATCAAGACCACATTCCTCTGGTGTCAGTAGGGTAAGTCCTGGGTATCTTCGCAAAATATGAACATGATCTTTGTAAGTCCAAATCCCAATAAGGCTGACTATTGCTGATGCTCTTAAGGGCATATACATCTGATGACCACTTCCCAGACCATCTTCCAAACTTTTGGTGGCACTCTATCAATGGATGATAGACAACAAGGGAGAGGTCAGCAATAGTATAGAAGGCTAAGGCCTCTCCAAATATTGGTATGGTCTTCTCCACCTCTATCTCTGTTTCATCTATAGGCTCATCTCTTGACTGTGATAGCCTTAGGTGAGCCTCAAAGTGCCTTGAGGAGCGTGAAGAGGACCTTTTTGAAAGCTCAAAGAGCTGGCTTGTAAGGGTAACACCATTAGGAAGAGGGCACTTCCCCCATGTTGAGCCGTAATACTTACTATAAGGCTCATTACGTAGGAATCGGAGTACGATTAGTTATGCTATACACGTAATTCGGAGTATTTAGTCATACGGTATACGTACAGAATCCCCTTATGGGATTATTCCAAGTCCACCAGTGATTTAACATTAGGCGACACTGAAAACGCGATATTGTGGACGCCTCTACTCATCACTTTTCCCCAAACGGACATGGGTGGACCATAGAGTATATAATTCCTACTGTAGGAGCGAGTACCTATACACATCTCTCTCCACCCCACTTTGAGCTTCCTCTGCTTCACTCTAAGCCTCGTCTAAGCTCTCTATACAGGTAAGGGTCTACCTGTACACTGCGTGCATTGCTGCGCAACAGGTTATGGGCCCTGCCATAAGTCGCTTTGCGCCTTCATTGGCTGCAACGACGGCGGGTTACCTTTTGGTACCTGTAGTGGGGTTGTCGCCTTCATTGGCAGACACTAGTCTCTCCTACTATGGGGAGACTATGCCAGTATGTCGCCTTTAATGGCAGACATTAGTCTCCTTATAAGGGGAGACTATGCCGGTTTATTTTTCTGTTACTAGTCGCATACGGTGCTGACTATTCTCTATACAGAAACCGATAACAATGTCGATGCTTACAACTCTTGTCCCCGTCCTTGACGGCAACAACTATCAGATTTGGGCTAAGCAAATGGAGGCTTTCCTAAAGTCTTCTGCGCTGTGGGATGTAGTGTCTGGGAGGCGTGGTGCCCCTGCCGCTGCAGATGAAGATAAGCCCACTAAAGAGGAGAATGAAGCGTACAACGCTTGGGCTACTGATGATGATCGTGCCTTGGGTTCGATCGTGCTGCGCCTTTTGCCGGCTATTCAACGCCAGGTCGAAAAATATGCTACTTCTCGCACTGTCTGGGACCATCTCAAGTCCCAGTATGGGGGCGTTAGTGCTGCTAACGTCTATCAGGACTTTAAGCGAGCCATGACATTCCATCTGGACTACGCTAAGCACCCTGGCCCCCAGATTGATGAGCTGGCTACCATCTATGACCACCTTGCCGCTAATTCTGCCAAAGTACCTGATGGCCTTCAGGCCATGATGCTCCTTTCGAAGCTACCAGCCAAATGGGAGTCATCTCTAGTCCCTATCCTTATGTCAGGCACTACGGCGAAGAAGCTTACTTTGACCGACATCCGTACTGCGGCGGTCAACCAGTGGGAAATCGAGCGTTCCAAAGGCCAACCCTCTAACAAGGAGTCAGCCAACAAGCTGTCGGCGGTCAAGCGCAAGCGTAATGACCCCGACTTTCAGCAGCAGCAGCAAGGCTCTTCAGGCCAGCAGAAGCAGCAGCGCGGTAACTGTTGCGCAGCAATGCACGCAGCAAACAGGAATGCACGTTCTCACCTTAGAGTAGGTTGAGAGACTATAGCGTGGAGAGGGTGCACAAGTGAGAAAGAGAGTGAATGTCTATTCGCCTCCCTCCCCATAGGAGGGACTTTATACTCTATGGTCCTACCCTGACCATTTGGGTAAAAGTGATGAGTTACCACTTCGAGATAGTCATAGGACTTCTCTTGCATAGAGGACGTATTGCGCCCATTGTAGTACGTATCCCAACTACCGTAATAGGCAAACATACTATCGTAATGTCGTAACTGCTATAGATAAGGTCCTTACGTACTTATCATGTTCCAACACTCCCCCTTGCTTAGTGCAGCTAATTTAAAGCATGTCTAAGCAAATAGCAGCGTCCTCACGAGCTCTGGGTAAGAGCATCGAGTGAAAGTTGCCTCAGAGTTGATTAGTAGAGTGGTGTCCAACCCGACTCTAACACGTCTCATCAAGTTGTGAATGTCAACGACATTTTCCAACTCAGATATCCCATTATTATGTCCCCATTAGGGACAGGACATGCGAACTTCCCTCTGGTAGTTCAATGAAAGGCTTAGAGTTATTTGTCTGCTAATTAAAGCGACATCGTACCATGTCTTTTGAGAGTAAGGTGATTCTGTCCTGTGAGGAGACGATTTGCTCATAACGCAGATGAACATAGAGAAACGTATGTTCCTCAAGAAGAAGCGGTGTACGCGAGAGTACAATAGCTCCTTCATGCTCTCCATCACAGATCTCCATCATCAGACATGGTGTGTGTGCGCGGCAGCGCACCAAACTCTAGCCCTAGCTGTTCCCTGAATTTAACGAACTTAATACGACCCAGATTCTTAGTAAAGAGATCTGCAGGGTTTTCAGCTCCTTCAATGAAGAATAATTCTATCTTCTTTTCACGGATCACATCACGTATGTAATGGTGATGCAGATCAATATGTTTGATCCGTTTCTCCTGAACAGGATTAGAAGATAAGAATATGGAGCCTTGATTATCTCCGCATAATGGAATCGGTCCAAGATTAATTCTGAGCTCACTAAAGAGCGAACGGATCCAGACCAACTGTCTGCTTGTATCACACAGCGACATGTACTCTGCTTCAGTGGATGAAAGCGCGATAGACTTCTGCACTCTAGAGTTCCAGCAGAACACTCCATTAGCCATCTTTACTAAGTAGCCCGTAGTGGACTTTCTCGTAATTGGGTCTGAAGCCCAATCAGAGTCTGCATATGCTATTATACCACCGTCACTTTTGCCATCAAAGACTAAAGCATAATTAGAGGTACCAAGTAAGTAGCGGCAAATGTAGAGTGCACGCTTCATATGGTCCTCAGACGGATTGGCTGCAAACTGCGCCATTTTGGTAACAGCATAAGCAATATCTGGTCGTGTACCAATCATAATGTATAGGAGAGATCCTATCACTTGTTGGTATGACGCGCGGAGCTCTGGGGTTGCAGTTCCCTTATTAGGGGATGGATAATACCCTTCCGGTAGTGGGGTAGGTACTGATTTGGCGTTAATCAGTTTGAAACGCTGCAGCACTTTCTGAAGGTAATCCTGCTGATCTAACAGGATTCTACCTTTAGAACGTAATATGCGCATGCGTAGAAACTCTTTGGTATCACCTAAGTCTCTGCATTCCCATATCTCCATGAAGCGCTTCTTCAGGGATGCTATGTCCTTTTTATTTCTTCCTAAGAAGAGGACGTCATTGACATAAACAATAACTACAATTGTTTTGTTGTCGTTAACAAACAGACCTGAGTCTGATTGAAGTCGTGTGCAGCTCAGGGAACTCATAGACTTATCCAGCGCTCTCCACCAAGCGAGTGCAGCTTGTTTAAGTCCGTATATAGCTTTCCTTAAGCGCATGACTTTGTTTTGTTGGCTAGGGTCTTTAAACCCTTCAGGTTGTTCCATATAGAGTTCCTCATCGAGGTCTCCATAAAGGAAGGCAGTTTTGACGTCAAGTCCAGAGATGTGCCAATCCTTCAGCGCTGTAAGCGCGAGCATCATCCGGACAGTCTCAAACCGTACCACTGGCGAGAATATTTCGTCATAATCTATGCCTTCAACCTGAGAAAAGCCTTTGGCAACTAGCCTGGCCTTTTTACGGCCGTCTGACTTTAAGTCAAACACCCATCTATTCTTGATCACCCTTCTGCCTTGTGGTGGGTTAACAAGATCATAGACTCTGCGTTTGCGAAGAGAGTCAAGCTCTTCTTTGCACGCATTACGCCACTCCCCCTGGAGTTCACTTGGCATTTTTTGAATGTCCTTATAGGTCCATTCACGAATATTAGAGGTATCAGGTGACTCTAGATCTGTTGGTGAAACTGCTTTGGCGAGCAGAAGATCTAGAAATTTGACTCCCCCTTCCTGAGCTAGGCAGATCAGCAATTGCTGATCTACTTCGTCTGAATCCTGCGGATTATCACTCTGAGCACTGGAAGAATCAGATTCGGCTTGTTCAGGAACATCGCCTGAGACTGTCTGATCTTGACTAGAACGCTGCTGGGAGCTACCCGGCTGTGTTTCAGTCAATTGTCGCCATGTGTGAGTCCGCGCAATGTCACGAATAATCGCTGTAGGAGGCCTATCTCCATAGACATTATCAGGACGAGGAACTGGTCTCCTTATACGCCCCGATCTCCTAGGTTCACTAGGACCAGGTACTGGAACAGGGGGTAAAGGCGGAGGTAGCTGCGATCCAGATCCTCCAGCAGAAGTGCTAGGAGGAGGTCCAGCGGCCGGCTGGGGAGCGCTTCTCCCTTTTACAATAGGAGGCTCAGGTGGTAGGTCATCATCATCACCGGGAGCGGCGTTGTCTTTAGACTGCTCACTAGGAACTGTCTCATCTAACTGAGTTACACCACGGGGTATACTCCTAGTATTGTTGTTAGGACACCTAGGGAATAACACTTCATCAAAGAGTGCCTTGTCTGAGTAGAACAAGGTATTAGGCGTGCGCATGAAGACATCAGCCTTCATTCCAGCTCCTCTACCAAGGTAGATCATCAGTTCGCTTTTGGGAGAAAGTTTGTTCACCCGGTGAGCTTCTGGAATATGTACATATGCGCCACATCCGAATACTCTGAGATGCGATATATCAGGGACTTCATTGTGTAATAGTTTGTAAGGAGTCTGCCATTGAAGGCGACTTATGGGGGTTCTATTATAACAATGTGCAGCGTGAAGTACTGCAAATTCCCACCAACTCTGTGGTAAGCAAGCATCAAGGCGCATAGCCTGAGCTTTGTCCATTATGGTGCGCATAAAGCGCTCAGCGCGCCCATTTTGCTGTGGCGTATGTGGCGCAGACTGTAGCACTGTTATGCCGGCATCCTTAAGCTGCTTTAGGAAGGCATCCGATTTGTATTCACCGCCGGCATCTGACATCCATTCTTTAATGGTTGCGTTAAACTGATTTTTAATTAACGCTAGCCACTGCTTAAGTGCCGTAATAGCAGAGGCTTTATCCCGTAAAAGAATGATCCATGCAAAGGAAGTATAATCATCAAAGAAGACGATAAAATACTTGTATTTATGGTATGACGGTATAGGGAAGCTTTTCAAATCGGAATGAATCCGAGAGAAAGAGGCTTTAGCCCTTGTATCGGACGGAGGATGTGAGGCAGCAGGCATTTTGCCTTGCGCGCACCCAGGACATATTACATCAGAGGAGGGAATTATAATCCCTTCTGGAAAGCCCTTAGTGTTTTCCTTAGCTCGTCTTAGAACCTCTTTAGATGGGTGACCGAGGCGACGATGCATAAGGTCATAGTCTACATTCAATAATGCAGACTGGTTCGCAATATGCGACTCAGTTAGAGTTGATATAGAGGCATCTAGCCAATATAGGGATTGTCCGTGGAGAAGGGGTTTACATTGGACAATCTTTTTGTTTTTATGTAGCAAGTTAATATGCTGCGAATTCCCCAAAACGCGCAAACCTTGCTGTAAGAAGACACCCATAGATAGAAGACGTATGCTTATGCGTGGAATATATAGAACCGGATATACCCGAGTAATTACGGGTTTGTCTGCGACGTAATGCTCAAGCAAGACAGAACCGGTTCCTTCAACGTATAGCATTTGTGCTGCAGTCTTAACAGGCATCCTTTCAGACTTAGCAATTGGCTTGTACTTGATAAAATCACTAAGATTATTAGTGAAGTGTGCTGAAGCTCCTGAGTCAAGGAGCCACATATTTTGTGTACGCTTTATACACTCTGCACATTGACTGAAGTACTCATTGTGCTCACACTCAAGTAAATCGAGGAGAGCGCTGCTAATATTGTACATATCAAGCAACTTCGGTACTAGTACATGTGATTCCCGTAAATATATGTATCCGTTACGTTTGCCATCCCCTAGACTTTTTGGGGGCAGGGCTAATTCTGTAACGTCATCAGCATGTGATGTGCGAAGTGAAGAAAAGACGTACTGTTCTTCATCACAAGAACCCCAATCAAGGGTGTTCTCATCCGGTCCGGTTAAAAAAGACTCCGGTGTCAGCGAACGGCCTGTGGCGGCCGGAGAGATCAGAGTGCCGAAACGGGGGTCCGTTGGCATCTCATGATCTTGCAGCCACTGTTGATTACTGCGCCAAATAGATTCAATTCGCTCATTAGAACGAGATCGAGGAGGGAAACGGCTTTCGCCGGTAGTAGCCCACCTGACTGTTGCTTCAACAATTGAAGCAGGATTGACGTAAGGAGGTGTGGGAGCGCGACTTTCTGTATCAGAAGTCATATCACTTAATGTCAGATCCGACAAGTCAAGTTGGAGAGCATTTGACTGCTCACCAAATATCTCCGTGTCATCTAATCCATCTATGTTCATTATCGACTGTGCGCTGCCCGAAGGCTGCTGCGACATGTCGATATCGACTTCGGAGTCATACTCCTCGTCCATGAACCGTTCAATACGAGGACGCATGATAGCGTCAACGTCTGCGAAGCGCTGCTCAAGCGTCTTTACGGTCTGGACTGTAGCAGGTACATCCAGCCGTTCAGCGAGCGAAAGCGCCTTGTTGACGGAAGGGAAGAAGCCGGGAGTCCTCTGAGGCGAGGATGATTCGACTTCTGTCCTGGTAGAGACACCAGATGACCCAATATGAGTCACCTTGTGGGAAGTAGGAGGGGCTAGTGCGGCGACGGAGGCAATATGTGAGTGCTGTGGAGCACGGGCAGGTGCCTTGCCTTTCCCTTTGCCTTTGCCTCTTCCGGATCCACGTCCTCCGCGCTGCCTAAAAGGCTGCTGCTGATTGGACGGGCCGGGAGCGCTAGACTGCTGCTGCGAACCCTGCTTGGTAAAGCGAGGGTCAGCGCGCTTCCGCTTAACAGCAGAAAGCTTCTGCGCTGTATGGGCGGCCTTATGCTGTCCGCGGTTAGTCTCCGTCTCGTACTGGCTTTCAACACAAGCCGATACAGTCTCAAGTTTGAGATCGGCAACAGGGAGATTGTTGCACATAATGGGGATAAGGTGCTCCCATTTCGGGGGCAAAGCGGACATTGCAATAAGAGCCTGCAACTGAGGCTTAATGGCGAGGTTAGTGGCGGCAGGGCCAGTACCAACAGTAACGTTCCCTAGACGAGAGAAGGCGGCGGCCATCTTCTCGAACTGGGGAGCGGGGTGCTGATTCGTATTGAAGCGAATAGAAATCGCTTCTTTGAAGTCTTTGTAGATGCGGGGCATGGATACCGCACCGTACCGGTCTTTTACGGAAGTCCAGAGCGCCTGGGAGGTAGCCCCAGTGACTGCCTGCTGAATAGCAGGGGTGAGGCGAAGGGTGAGATTACCCCTAGCCATCTCATCGTTCTTATTCCAAGCTGCTCTTTCAGCGACTTCGGCGACAGGAGGTTGGGCAATGGTGCCAACAACGTAGCCCCAAAGCCCTTGGGACATGAAGAAAGCGGTCATCTGTTGAGACCAAGTGGCCCAGTTAGAGCCATCGAAGACGGGGACAAGCTGAGTGAGTTGAGAGGACATGGTTGTATAAATCTGTTGGCTTTTGCGAACGTCAGTATTGCGTTACTATAATAACAATACTGTGTGAAACAAAAGATTGTCAATGCCAGCATCGCCTTTGGCAATACTAAGCACGACAATAGCCCAGTATTAGGCTATTTCCAACAGAATGGGTCGAAAAACCCATCTTGACATTGAGAGCATCAATGCCAATAAGCCGGACAATCCTGCTCGACGTCACCCCAAGGTTAAGCTATTCGCCTTTCCAAAATTAATTGGACGCGCAATAGAGCCTTGTTTAGATAGGCGATTGGCCAAGTCTGTGTGCTCCTCAAGAGCACAATACCGGGTTGCTAGTAACCAGGGAGCCTCCCTGAGTCTAGAGCCTACAACCGCACGTGTTCCTCTTTTCAAAGGTAACAACGTGGTGGGCAGTGACCATGGGCGCAACTCTGTCAAAGAGTGCGACGGCAAACCCTGTAGCAGGGCCCATAACCTGTTGCGCAGCAATGCACACAGCAAACAGGAATGCACGTTCTCACCTTAGAGTAGGTTGAGAGACTATAGCGTGGAGAGGGTGCACAAGTGAGAAAGAGAGTGAATGTCTATTCGCCTCCCTCCCCATAGGAGGGACTTTATACTCTATGGTCCTACCCTGACCATTTGGGTAAAAGTGATGAGTTACCACTTCGAGATAGTCATAGGACTTCTCTCGCATAGAGGACGTATTGCGCCCATTGTAGTACGTATCCCAACTACTGTAATAGGCAAACATACTATTGTAATGTCGTAACTGCTATAGATAAGGTCCTTACGTACTTATCATGTTCCAACAGTAACCAACCGCAGCAGCAGCAGCAGCAGCAACAGGGAGGCAACCACCGCCAGCGTAGTAAACGCGCAGGCAAGAAGTTCAAGAAGCAGCAACGTGCACAAGGGCATACACACATTGCTGACGTTGCGGCGCTTCCAGCGCCAACCTCTACCACCATAGCGCATATCTTGCCTTCTGGGCTCGAGCAGCGCATTTCCTCTGCCCCTCCTGCGAAGAAGCGTGTACCGGGACATTACAAGTCCCTTAACAAGGCTCTGGACATCACCCAGGCCTTAGAGACTCCTGGTACAGTTCAGACGGTTAAGACGCTTGAACAGCGTCTTGGTGAAATGGTCGCGGCGTCTCCGTGGATCAAAAACCCGAACACCTTTGCAGAGGACTGGGAAATGGAGGATGAGGACCTCCCTACAGGCTGCAGTGCGCCCATTAGTTCGCCTCCAGACTCTCCTAAGCTAACCTTGACCCCTTTAGCGCCGCCTCCTTATCATAAGGCGCGCAACGACAAGGGCAAGGAGCCCATTCATACCATCGAACCTCTTGAAGAGGTATGCCCTGATAGTCCTACTGCCATTGAGATAACCAAAATGTGGGAGGACTTTGGTAAAAAGGAACCAGTCCGTGCCCCCTCTCCAGATGTCTCTCTGGACCTAGACTGGGGTAGCGCAGACGAAGACGTCGATGACAACATCGCTAGCGCAGTTGGACAAGACGACTTCACTCCCTATGAGGATGGGTTAGTAACCTTCCCTCCTCTTACTAGCAAATCTGACCACTCTACAGCGCTACTGGAGAAGGTGCCGATTGGCGCTTCTAGAGATAGTAGTTACAGTGCGCTTGTAAATAAAGTTGTCAATAGCGCGAATCAATGCGCTCATGGTCTGGATTATGCTTTTTGTTCGAAATGTAAGGGAATGCGAAGTCAAATAGAGCAAGAACCTATTTGGTTACTTGACTCTGGTGCGTCGGCACACTTTACCAATAATAAACTGGACTTTATCAGTTATACCCCCCTATCGCAAAAGCCTATGGTAAAGACTGCGGCCCATGCTCTTTATGTACAAGGCCAAGGCTCAGTCTTACTGAAGCATACTGTGGTACACAATGGTGTTAAAACGGAGCGTATTACACGCATATATCCCGTTCTGCATATACCACAGATGACTACTAAGCTATTGTCTATGGGGGAGTTTCTTCAACAGGGATTGCGCGTTCAAGGGGATTCGCAGCATATATCTCTATATTTTAAAGGCAGTACAACGCCTATAATACAAACAAAACCCCTAGTGTAGCGTTTACCACGAACGCTTGCCTGACTTAGGCCTCGGAGTGGGTGGCGATCCTCTTGATAGTGTAGTTACGATTGGCGGCGGTCTGAGGGAAGTCTACTGGGTGTACTTGTAAAGCTCCGTTACGATCTTCGTATCCGTGTAAGTCGTCTCCTTGAGGTAGTAGTGGTGGAGGGGCGGCGACTATGCGTAGATCGTCCCAAGTGTCGTGGTCGACGACGTATAAGAAGGTGTAGGGAGAGGCGACCCGTGGGTTGAGATAGAGATAGACGCGATGGCAGACACTGCCGATGGGATAGTTATCCAGTGTTTACGAAGGAGACTAAGTCACGAGGGATCCCTTGGTCTAGGAGGGATATGTCGGACGACGATCTTCAAGGGGAAGGACCCTGTAGAGCGGGAGACTAGTAGTGGTATTGGAAGAAGACCAAGATGCCGTTCTTGGTCTTCGCAGTACTCTACTTATACAGATACGCGCGGGCTTTCAAGCGCCGCTTCAAGAAGTACTAGCCAATAGCGTAAGTAGAGCAAACCCTAGTACAGCTATCCTAGTATGAGTCACATCGAGTCATGATCCGATTCGTTATCGTACACAATCACATGCGCCGGAGCTTACCCGGCTGACTGATCCAACAAGTCCATGACGATATACTGCTGACGCGGTGTCATACCCTTGATGTCAGTGTCCACTTCCGAGCCAAACGTAACATCACCCCCTTTTCAGGATCGGGCCCCAGACCGACCACGTATGATCTCCTCCCTGATCATGGCGATACGCTGTCCTTCCTCCACTCCCGGACGGTAAGAGTCGCGTTCGTCCTCGATGCGCTTGATGACGTTGGCGCGCTGTAAGCGGAGCACGCACTGGCGGCGCATGCTTCCAAGCTTGTCCAGCTCGGCGATCTTCTTCTTCAGCTCCTCCTCCTTGGCCTCGTAGCCTGCCTGGAGGCACCGGTAACGATGTACCTCGGCCGTGACTGTCAGGTCGTTCATGGCCATACAGGCCGTGTCGACCGACTGTCGGAATGCGCTGTTCTGGTCTAGAAAGACCAGGTCGTCGTCGGTATAGGTGGGGGATGGCTCGTCGTATTGGGGCTCGGCGTGCACCGACTTGCCGTACTGCTGGTCGCTGCCTCGTCGATAGGCGAGGACAAAGGGGTCCGCCGTAAAGACGAGCTGCGTATACCGAGCTGGGTGCAGTTGGCCCTGAGCGTCGCGTATCTGGAAGGGGATGAAGTGGACTCCCCTGTTGTGTTTGAACCCGCTCGGTGGCGGTGTTTCCACCCGCTGTCGGGAAATTGGACTGTGCTCCTCCGCACGGTAGAGGCGCCGCCTCTCGGATCGTTGACTCGGCGGCAGGACCATCGGCTGTCCGTCTGTGGTGCATAGCGGTGGGGTTTCGTCGTGAGTAGTGGTGAGGTGAGTCCCATACGTAAGGTGATCGTTGAGGGGACAATGCTCCTCCGACAGGTACCGGTCGTATGATCGATCTTCTTGTACCTGAGTCGGGTCTTGACGGGACGGAGGTCGGGTCGGAACATAGCCTTGCGGAGACGAGCTGCGTGTGCTGATTGCTGTAGGTGTTGGCGAAGGAAGAAGGGATGGTATGGGGGTAATTGGGCGACTGGGGCTTGGTTGAACGGGCTCGGGAAGCGACATGGGTGACGGTGGCGCGTCCTGGATGATGACAGTGGGCTGGACTGATATGGGGAGTAGGTCGTCGAGGACATAGTGTACTTGGACTGGGGATTGGGACATGAGTAGATGGGAGTATGAGAGTGGGAGATGGGGACGTCTCTTGGGAATGTCCCGTGCTTATATGCACTTCTCTGGCGGGGTTTGAACGTTTGAACTCCCGAATGGCTTCATCAGCGAAGACGTCATCCTTCGAGATCCACTGATTATCGGAATCCGGGTATCCGCGCCATTTGACCAAATACTGCAGTTTCTTTGTTCTGCCGAAACGCCGAGAGTCTAGAATCTTCTCGACTTCGTATTCTTCTTCGCCATCAATCAGATCTGGTGGCGGGCGCTGATAGTTGGGTCCATGTGTGGGAGTTTCGCGATAAGGAGTCAAAAGGTCCGTGTGGAACACTGGGTGGATGCTCCACTGCGTGGGAAGTTCTAGGCGATAGTTGACTGCGGACATCACCTGAGTGATCTTGAATGGGCCATGCCTTCTGGGCGCAAGCTTTGTGGTTGGTTGGTTGGTGCGTAGGTGGCGTCCCTCGAGCCATACGAGGTCCCCTATTTGGTATTTGGGCGTATCTTTATGTTTGATCCACCCCTGCTGCGCTTTGATCATCAGTTCCTGGGCGCGCGTTCTAGCCTCTTGAAACTGTTTGATGCGGAGTGCCACCTGTGGTATAGGGGATGGGCGATCGGTCCAATCAGCGCGGGGGTTATAGCCCATGAGGATGTTAAAGGGGGACTCCCTGGTGGATTCGTTGGGCCAGTTGTTGTGCGTGAATTCTGCCATGGGTAGGTAGCGTGTCCAGTCGTCTTGTCTTTCGTTGACCCAAAACCGTAGGTATTGTTCTAGCCATTGGTTGGTGCGTTCTGACTGTCCGTCCGTTCGTGGGTGGTAGGCTGTGGATATGTTCTGTTCGATGCCCAGGATTTTGCACAGTTCGCGTGTGAATTTTGACGCGAATCGGGGGTCTCGGTCACTGATGATGCGCGCCGGTAGTTCGAATCTGGTGAAGACGTGTTTTACGTACAGGGCCGCAGTTCCTTCCGCGCTTATCTCTTCAAGGCACGGGATGAATATTGCTGCTTTGGAGCAGTCGTGGTCTGTTACTGTCAGTATGGAGTCGCAGCCATCCGCTTGTGGCAGCTTGGTGATGAAATCCAGCGCTATGGTTTCGAACGGCATCGCCTCCTTTCTGGGGAAGATTGGTTGGAGTGGTGCGCGCGCGGGTCGATTATTGACCTTGATCCGTTGGCAGTCGGCGCATCCTTTGACGTAGTCCTGCGTTTCTTGTCGGAGGCCTGGCCACCAATAGTATCGTTCTACCATTTTGATTGTTCGGTTGATTCCGGGGTGGCCATGAACTGGTGGGTCGTGGTGCGTGCGTATGATGCGCTGTCGTTCGTGTGCGTCTCCTGTGACCACGCGCCGTCCGTCTTTGTACCATGTGCCTTCGATCTTCTTTAGCTTGTGGGGGTCTACCCATCGTTTTATCATGGTTTCGTCCTGGGTGTATACTGGGTTGGTGGTCTCCATTTCCATGACATTGATGGTGTGTTGTGTGCGCGTTGGGTCGTCCGTTGTGTCGATTTCAGTGGCTCTGACAAACACGTGATCTGGGAGTACCGTGACTTGTTCGTTGTCGTGTTCTCCCTGGTCGTAATCAGGTCGTCTTGATAATGCGTCTGCGCGTCCGTTGGCCGTTCCTTTAATGTGGTGAATTTCTATGTCGTATTCCGCCAGTTCTAGTACTTCCCTTGCTACACGACGGCTAATCTTTTGAGGGTGTCTCCAGTACTGTAGGTTCATGTGGTCGGAGAAGACTTTGATTTTGTGCGGTGATCCGGCCAAGTATTGTCTCCAGTTTCGCAGTGCTTTCACGATGGCTAAGAGTTCCAGGTCGTAGATGTCGTAGTTTCTTTCTGCTGCGTTAAGGGTGTTCGAGTAGAATGCGATTGGGTGTCGTTTGTTGTCCGTTCCCTTCTGGAGGAGTACTGCTCCTATTGCGTATCCAGATGCGTCGACTTCTAGTTCGAACTGCTTGTCCAGTTCTGGGTGTTTGAGTACCGGTTCTTCGGTTACCAATGTTTTGAGTTTGTCGAATGCTTGCTGCTGTTCTGTTCCCCATTGCCAGTCGGTGTCTTTGCGCGTGAGTTTGTTAAGGGGTCGTGCGTGTGTGGCAAAATTTCGGATGAAAGCGCGGTAGAAGTTGCAGAAGCCTAGGAATGATCGCACCTGTTTGACGGTTTTTGGTGTGGGCCAGTCTGTTATGCCGGAAATTTTGATGGGGTCCATGCGAATCACCCCCTTTTCAATGATTACCCCCAGGTAATCGAGGGAGGAGGAGTGAAAGGTGCATTTCTCGAGTTTGAGGTAGAGGTCGTGTTGTTCTAGTAAGTCCAGTATGTCGTGTACCGCTTCCGTGTGTGCTTGCTCCGTGGTTGATGTTGCGATGCCAATGTCGTCCATGTAGACTCGAATGATAGTTCCCTTCGTCTCGTGATAGTCGATAAGGGGTTGGCAGAGGGTGTTCATCATCTCTTGGAAGGTGGAAGGGGAGTTGGTCATGCCGAAATACATTACCACCGGTTCGTAGAGGCCATATTTGGTTTTGAACGCTGCTTTGTGCTGGTCGCCGTCTTTAACCAAAATATTGTTATATCCCTGTCGGACGTCAAACTTGGAAAATATCCATCCCGAACTAAGGCTTGCGATAAGTTCTGGTATGAGGGGGAGTGGGTACTGGTTGCGTATGGTCCATTTGTTGAGTGTCCTGTAGTCCTGCACCGGGCGTAGTTTTCCGTCCTTCTTTTTCACGAAGAAGAATGGGGATGCGTACGGGGATTTAGAGGGACGTATATATCCTTTTGCCAGTTGCTCATCCAGGAACTCTCGTAGCGCTTTGTCTTCTGCTTGGTTTACGGGGTATATTTTGCAGTCGAATGAGTCGGGTGCTTCTGGTTTGAGTTCGATAGCGTGGTCCCATGGTCTGGAAGGTGGGAGGCGTTGGGATTCTTCCTCGCTGAATACCTTGGCGTGTCTCTTGTATTCTTCGGGTATTTCCTTCTTTTCCGTGTATTGTTGTGCCGCTATTGCCATGTCTGTTGCCGTTGTTCGTAGGTGTGCCGGTAGGGATTGTTCTTCTAACTCGTGGAGTACTTGTCGTTTATTTTCCTCTTCGATTTCCACTATGAGTCGTCGGAGTTCCGTGAGTCCGAACGGCTTGAGTGGGTTGGTGGTTCGGATGACGATGGGGTATTGTTTGGTGTCAAGGGTGGCCGTTGCCCATTGGATTCTGGGTTGAAAGGTTGCGAGCCATGGGTATCCCAGTATGAGGTCTTCTCCTCCCACGTTGGTGACTAGGAAGCGGATGTCTTTGAGTTTTCCGTCAGTTTGTACGTTAAGGTCAACACAGTGGGTGATTTTCCCTCCTTTGTTATGTGTTCCGTCTATGTTCCAGATGTTGCGGGGACGCTCTAGTATTTTGGTTCCTAGATGCATCCGTTTGACGAAGTCCGGATGTATGAAGTTGTCGGTGGCTCCGGAGTCCACCAGTGCTTTTCTTTCGGCCATGAAGTAGCTCGTGCGGATCGAAACTGGGACATGCATAGATCGATAGCGCGTTATGAACGACGAGTTACAATTGACTGCCCTCACCCAGGCCGTTGGGTTCAGGCGCTTGGAAAATCCTGGCTTCCTGCCATATTTCTAGCGAACATCTCTCTCCCTTCTTCTGGGAGTTCCGCGATCCTCCCCATGATATCCTCCACTTGCTGCGCTGATGTGGTACCGCGGTTGGCTTGTACCGGTTCGTCGAGGTCGATGAGGGGTTCCCCTACGATGCTTTGGGGAGCAGTGGGTACTTCCTCGATGTATGCACCTCTACCTTGGGGTGGTCCTTGACGTGCTTGGCGTGGTTGCTGGCATTCTCGTGAGAAGTGACCTTTCTTTCCGCAGTTATAACATGTTACGTCCCTTGTGTTAAAGACGCCTCGTCCTCCTCTTCCTCTGGCGAGGAATCCTCCGCGAGGGGGAAAGGGAGGTCTTCCTTGCGTGTAATTCCTCCATTCTTGAGGGTTGTTCGGGTTTGCCTCCTCGGATCCTGCAACTCTTGCGCGGATTCTTCCCGGTGTGGTGTCCATGGCGTCGGGGTGGTTACGGTATTGCTGCCACCCTTGGTTTTGTCTTTGGGGTGGTTGGAACCTTGCGGGTTGCTGTTGTTGTTGCTTGGGGCGTTGCGTTAGTTGCCTTCCAAATCCGTCCACTCGTGCTTTCATGTGGAGGTATCGTTTCTGCTGCTCGATTAGAGCGCTTCTCCACTGGTGGTAGGTTACTGGGCTGTGGAATTGGTATGCATTGCGGTATAGGTCGAGGGGTACGCCTCTGGTGAACTTGTCGAGTACCAGGGGGTCGTCCAGGCGGTAGTCAGCCTGTCGAACGAGTTTTTCGAATGCGGTTACGTAGCTGTCAATGTCTCCTCCCGTCATTTTGAATCCTTTATCCAGCTCTAGTCTGGCGCGTTCTTGTTCCATGTTGTCTCGGAACTGCCGTTTGAAGGCGAGTTCTACTGCGCTCCATACCCATGGGTCAGTTCTGTCTGGCCTAGTTTCGATCCACCTTTGGGTTTCTGCGGTCCATTCGTCGACAAGAGGGCCTTGGATGTAGGTGAGGAACATCATTGCTTTGATGTAGGGGCTTTGTAGGCTTCGGTTGGCTATGTTTACTTGGGCGAATCGGTTCCATTGGGACAGGAAGGGTTGTGCTTTGTCTCGATCGCCTGTGAATATGGGTGGTTCTTTGCCAATGAATCTGTCGGTGAGATGGGGAATGTCTGCAAATCCGGGGTGTGGGATGCCTGCTGCGTCGTCTCCTCCTCCGTCACCTCCGTTTCCGCCGTCTCCTCCTCCTGGGTTGTCCGCTGGGTCTCCTCCAGGTGGGTTTCCTTCTGGTTGTCGTGGTTGGTCTTGTGGGGTAAAGAGGGCTGTTCTGATCTGGGCAGGTGCTTGGGTGATTGTGGATGTCATGACTGGAATGGACTTAGCGATATTTTCCAGTGCTAGTTCTTCTGCTTCGTCCTGGTGGATGTAGATGTCCTCGGGGTTGCTTGCAAGTGATGGTGATGGTGCTGGTGTCTTTGGTGTGGGGGATCGTGCTGGTTCTTCGTATTGTCCGTCGATAAGGCCCCACTGGTCTCTGGTGACTACGTTGCTGGCTAGGATGTCAAGGCGAAGTCCTGCCCCTGCGGGTCGGATTACTTTGTATTTGTTGTGGAGGTCGTCCCACCTGATTTCCGTCCAACAGGTGTTTTCGAAGTTGAATTCTATTGGGATGATGTGTCGGTTGCCTGATCGATCAAAATAATCGGTGACGTAGCCTGGTATTTCCGCGTCGTCCTTCCAAAATGCAGCTTCTAAGTATCTCTTTGGTACGTTGCGTTCTCCTCGTCTGTCGATGTGATATGGTCTGAATGGGACCCAGTAGTCCTTGGTTGTCTTGGTAGGATTGGCCACGGTTGGGATCTTGGTCTTAATGTAGCGTTTACCACGAACGCTTGCCTGACTTAGGCCTCGGAGTGGGTGGCGATCCTCTTGATAGTGTAGTTACGATTGACGGCGGTCTGAGGGAAGTCTACTGGGTGTACTTGTAAGGCTCCGTTACGATCTTCGTATCCGTGTAAGTCGTCTCCTTGAGGTAGTAGTGGTGGAGGGGCGGCGACTATGCGTAGATCGTCCCAAGTGTCGTGGTCGACGACGTATAAGAAGGTGTAGGGAGAGGCGACCCGTGGGTTGAGATAGAGGTAGACGCGATGGCAGACACTGCCGATGGGATAGTTATCCAGTGTTTACGAAGGAGACTAAGTCACGAGGGATCCCTTGGTCTAGGAGGGATATGTCGGACGACGAACTTCAAGGGGGAGGACCCTGTAGAGCGGGAGACTAGTAGTGGTATTGGAAGAAGACCAAGATGCCGTTCTTGGTCTTCGCAGTACTCTACTTATACAGATACGCGCGGGCTTTCAAGCGCCGCTTCAAGAAGTACTAGCCAATAGCGTAAGTAGAGCAAACCCTAGTACAGCTATCCTAGTATGAGTCACATCGAGTCATGATCCGATTCGTTATCGTACACAATCACATGCGCCGGAGCTTACCCGGCTGACTGATCCAACAAGTCCATGACGATATACTGCTGACGCGGTGTCATACCCTTGACGTCAGTGTCCACTTCCGAGCCAAACGTAACACCTACTCCCGCTCATGAACGAATGGCTGCTCCCCAACTCCGTGCTCGTCGTCAACAATGTGTCAATTCACAAGGTCGCTGGCATTTGTGAGATGGTTGAGGAACGCAGCGCGTGCCTGCTGTTCCTCCCTGCATATTCACCCAACTTCAACCTTATTGAACTTGCCTTCTCGACCATCAAGGCATGGCTGCGCGCGAATCGTGATCAAGTAAACCAAGAAATGGAGTCCGATAATGGCACGGTTTATAACGCATTATGGGAGGCGGTTCACTTGGTCACTGCGGAAGATGCGAAGGGTTGGTATGCCCACTGCGGGTACGATGTACGTGCTTGATGTTCTTGTTTTCCATATGTGCACATAAATAGATTGAATGGTCATCATGTGGGCATGACAGACAAGACTTTCAGGCAAATTATAGTAGTTTTTGGGGGTATCTTGCGCATTCGCAGCACAGCGTCCTATGTTTCTGGCTGACAAAGCCAGTGACAAATCACACCGTGGTAACACTTTCTACGTCACTCCCTTTGTCCTCAAGCTCATCCTCCTCGATCTCATCCTCATCAACCTCAATCTCGCCCTCCTTGGAAACCTCATCAACCTCACCTGGAATGGTAAGCCATACCTCTATATCTTCATCTGCTATGGCCTGGCATTTGACCCCATTGTTGCGCTGCACAGGGTCTTGAACTGTTGGGGCAGCGACTTCGGTGGTAGATGGTGGTTCACAAGTGCCAGTGTCCATTAAACCGAGAGGCTCGAAGAACCTGTCTCGTATGAACTGATGGACATGGCGGGCGTTTTCTGTACCGAGGCCAAAACTGGAGAGGAGAGACTCATCCAGTCCGAAGAGTTGGATCGTGTCGTTGTACCCAAAGTTGTACAAGTCGGTGTGGCTATCAAGGTACGTCAAGTTTGGCACCAGTTCCTTGATTGTCACGGACGCGTATTATTTTCCTTATTTTTCTGTATTTATACGGATTTATACAAGGAAGATATAAAGGGCCAAAGTACAGAGACTTCAAGTTAGTCACAAGGGTTTGCCACCCATGTGCACGTGATCGTGGGACTTGGGTCCCTTATACGAATAGAAGTTCTGATTGGTAGATAAGGATGAAAGGTTCTGGAAGGATCTAGAACACGCTTAGTAGTTTACGCTTACTCGCTGTATTAGGTTTTACTCAGCAAAGTGGAGCCGCTCGTAAGCGCTATGACAAGTGCCTCAGTCAGCACAATAGATAGCGCTATTAATAGATACGACGTGTCAGCTCCTGAGTCATGGAGTCTTACTATACACTTAGTAACAGTGTTCAGACTCAGTTCGTACTCAGCCGCAGTAGTGTATATAAGCTTCCCTGTAGTGTCCTGAGTGGAACCAACTTGTCCTCTTGGTTCTCCACTCAGCGTACCACAGCGTGATCTCTTGCAGTTAGAGTCTTGTATAAAGGCTTATAAGTTCTGCGTACTCCGCTGTGACTGTACGTTTAGCGCGTGACTTGTCTCCGCGCTAAGTTGAGTGTGCCCCCTTACAGTACACAACCCTTTTACACTTGACTTGGCGTAGCGCAGCAGTCGCACCGCTACATTAGGACAAGTTCCTTTTACACTCCTGAGCCCCGCGCTCACCAGCTTTGTTACTATCCCTTAGGTGGTTGACGACCATCAGTCCCTTGTGTTAGCCACCTCATCCTTTGCCTGGGGAAGTCCATAAGCAGAATCTGTGCATTTGTGGTACAACTCTAGTGTCCGTAAAATCGGCATAGATTGTGCTTGCCTTTATTTGTCGTATCTGGTCACAGTTCGACATCTGGGTACTGGCTGCAGAACTGGTCACCACACCAGATAAGCTGCAGTTAGACGTTGAGCCAGCCAGGCCTAGCCTGCGACAGCTGTACGCGTACCAACCAGAAAAGTTTGAGAGCGCTTCGGCGTGAGAGGCAGCCAACAGGTCGAGAAGACTGAGGCAGACAGCCTTGTGGCTCTACACATATCCCTACCCCATTCCTGAGTGTCCCTTTATCGCCACAGCCTCGCGCAGTGTGAAACAATCACTGTGTATTGGTCTCGCTTGATAGGGCATTCCATTCATCTTCGAGTTAGCGTTTTGTGCTCGTCGTAACACGTCGTCTAAAGCTCCACCCTCCCATATATCCAAACTGCCTTGCGCATTCGTGAACCTTCGTGCCCGCCTTCATAGTGTCTTCAGGAGGAGACAAGCATCTATTTCACCTATCCCCACCCCCAAAATTCAAGCCTCTGCTTCGGCATTGCTTCACGTACTCTGGGACCACCAGTCTGAAGAAGACTGGGTCCCCTCACCTACCTTTGCATCACCATCCCCCACTCTATCAGTGGAATCCTTTCACTCCGCACACTCCTCCTCCCAAGAGACACTCGCCCAGTCAGGTGAAGACGCACTCGACGAAGACAACGTCATCATCCGGATCCCAGTCTTTCAACTAGAAGAAAGACCTTGTAACCTTGCTGAACAATACATTCAGGCAATTTATTACGACCCGGACTACAGCAGAGCTCTTCTCGAGTTATACGGTCTCTACAGCATAGTCGAAGACACCGGATACACCACCCCACAACTAGTCGGATTCGCGGCTAACTTAGTCCCTCACCTCCCTCCTCCCCCATCTGAACGTGGCTCCTCGCAAGGGGAAGCAAGCGGCTCATCTAGCTCAAGCTCAGTATCCACAAGGAGCTTGCTCGAAGTTCGCCCTTCCTCCCCCAACTAAAGCAGAAAAGGAGTTTATCTCTCATATCCAAGACTGGGACGAGATCTCGCCAGACGAACAGCTTGTTCTTTTAGACGACTTTCGAAAGGCACAAGAAGAAGCGGAGAGAAAAGAGAGACAGAAAAAGCTAGACGAAATGGCTAGCAACCCCGGCAGTTCCACATTACCCCCCACAGTCCCTCCGGTCCCTATTCCCCCACCTACCATCGATGATTGCCTCACACTCATCAACCAATTGGGCCTTGCGATGGGTCAACTTGCACAACAGGTCGCCGACCTGACCACGCAAGTAACCATTGGTGCAAGTCACCCCTCGTCCGGAAAGCAGAAGGAAGTAGTGGCCCATCCCAAACCCTGGGATGGGAAAGGCGACTCTACAGACGCCCATCACTTCCTGGCTGCCTTCTGCAACTGGGCAGGGTCATCTGGGGACGCCATGAATACCTGGAATGCTACAGACAGCAAATGGTATATCGATGAGCACTGCTGGATTGCGGCAGCTCTCAACCTGATGGAAGGAGACGCAAAAACCTGGGCCCTCCTATTTTTGGAGCAGGCCAACACAGGTGGAACCCCATTTGGAGGAACCTTTAAAGGGTTCACCGAACAGTTCAACCGCAGGTTCAGCCCTCTGGACGTCACAGAAACAGCTCGTGAAGAGCTAAAGAAAGTCAAACAAGGAAAGAAGCCAGTCGCCGACTATACGTCAATATTTGAACAGTACTCAGGGCAGACTGGGTGGTCTGAGGCAGACCTACACACAAGATTCTACGATGGACTCAACGAGGACATCAAAGACGTCTTGTCATGGTCCAACCTCCCCCAGAAAACCTACGACGAATTGAAGAAAGCCGTACAAACTATTGACTTGCGCATACATCAGCGCAAGAACGAAAGAGCGGGAAACCCTCTACATCTCACACCGCACACCCCCTGGACCCTAACGCCATGCAAG